>VZTE01005153.1:164907-193943 GCA_013397775.1 Eulacestoma nigropectus
CAGCGTGAGGGGAGGCGGCGGCCGCCGCGCTGAGGGAGCGGCACCGGGCGGGCAGCAAGGCTGAGGGGGTCGCAGCCGGGCTGGGGGGGCCACCAGGAATCGGTGGGCGGCGGGGCTGAGGTGGCCATAGCCAGGCTGAGGTGACCACCAGGCATCCATTGTCCAGTGGCCACCACCGGACTGAGGGGAGCACAGGCATTGTGCCTACTGGGGCTGAAGTGACCGCCAGGTTTGGGGTGGCCACTGGGGTTGAGGTGACCACCAGGGATCAGGGGCCCTGGGGGTTAAGGTGGCCACTGGGGTTGAGGTGACCGCTGAGCTGTGGTACCACACTCCGGTGGACATGGGCTGCAGGTGGCCACTGCCAGGCTGAGGCTCTGCAGAGCTGTGGTGGCCACTGGGCTTGAGGCAGCCACAGGGATTGTGGTGGCCACCACCAGGCTGAAACCACCACGGAGCTGTGGTGGCCACCAGTGACCAGCAGTGACCAGCTGCCCCCTTGGTCCTGCTCTTGGCTCTCCATCTCACGCTTCCTCGGCCGCAGCCTCCGAAGGTCACTGAGAAGCAGCAGAAGAAGGGAGGGCGTGAGCTGGAGAACAGGGGCAGTTTTTTCCTGGGGTTTGTGTTTGGGGTTTTTATTTTAAATGTGGCCGATTGACTGTTTTTGATTGTAATCCGTGTAATTCCAGTGGCTGCAGGAGCTTTGGAGATCTCCTTTGTTGGAGATTGCGCTCCCCTGGCTCTGCACTTCAGCCCTGAACATCTGACGAGATTCTGGGAAAGGAGCAGATTTCTCCTTCTTGATACTCTTCTAGTACAAAGAGAAGTGTTTTTAAAGGGTATTTTTAAAGGATGCCTCTTTTCTTTGTCTCCTCTTGCATTGCAAAAAGGGGCAAATGGTTTAAACAAGTTAATTAGAAGGATTTTTCCAACAAGGACAGGAGGGTGAGGACACTCTCAGAGCCTGACAGGTCTGCTGGAGGTTTGTTTTTTTCTGGAGGACAGGCAGACAGTTGTCACTGGGTGCTGCTGGAGAGGAGAATGTGAACAGCCCAAGGTTTTTATTTTTTTTGTTTTTATTTTTTCTTCCTCTTGCTTCAAACATATATCTTGTCTCTTCCTATGGAAATGTTTATTTAGCTGAACAACCCACAAGCAGGTGGGAGAGGAGAGCTCTTTGTGGAAACCAGAGCTCTGTTCCTCTACAAAAACTGGAACAGCTCAGTCCTACCCCTCTGGCACACACAGGGAAGTTGTCTTCCTTATAATCCCAGATTAAAAAGAGAAAGGAAAAACCCCACAAGCTCTGGGAGCTTTCTTTAATGTGGACGTTATCAGAAAGCGAAAGGCCAAGCCCTGACATCTCTCTCCGCTTTCAAACATCGTTTTTGTTGTCCCTGGTGACCAAATGCAGCAGGACTGGAGTGTTCTCCATGGGGTCCTTTGTTCCTCTGTGGTTGGGGTCTTGCCTCCGGCTGGGTGGGGTCTCCTGGGTCCCACTGATGGGTGGTCACTGCCCAGCCTGTGGGTCAGTGCAGCTGAGGGACGTGGCCGTGGCTCTGTCTGGACTTTGCCTTTGGGGTGCTCATGTCCAGCACCTGTGATCCCACCCAGTGTCCTGCTGTCTCAGCCAGAGGTGTTCCCGTGTCCCTGTGGGGCACAGCTCGTTCTCCTCCTGCCTCCAGCCCCTGTTCAGTGAGGGGAAAAGTGACTTTTCCCCACGTTCCAGCAATGCAAATTCCAACCTGCTGTGGAAACTTTGCCTCCCATCCCTCGGTGTCCGTGCGTGTGAAGTGCAGAATGAGGAGAGGCTCTAAAAGACCCACCAGCGGGGCAGTTGTGCTGTGCTGAGGAGAGCACGGGGCACTGGAGCATCCCTTCAGAGGCCAGCACACATCCAGGACAGCCTGCCCTGCCCGGGGGAGGCTCCTGCTCCCTTCCCAGGGCCGTGAGCTGGCTCCCAGACCAGGAGTGATGGCAGTTAATGAACCGTGTGCCCAGCACGGGTGAGTTCTGGAGCTGGGAGAGGTCCTGGAGCCTGGCACGAGCCCCGTGCGACCCTGGGGGATCTGTCAGCACCTGAGCCAGGTGCTCAGCAGAACTGTTACCTGTGTCCAGAGCCAAGGATGCTCATCCCTGTTCATTCAGGGAACAAAAGCAGGTTCACTGTGGATTGTCCCTGTGCACAAATAACCATCTCCCTTCGTTTTTTCATGTCCTTGGCCATGTCCTCATCCAGATCCTCGTTTTGAGTTCCAGGGTCTCTATTTCAGTCTGTCTCAGTCCTGGAACTGCCCTGGAAGGCTCTTAAGGGCTTTTGTAGCTGCAGTTGATGGGAGCAAAGCCTTCCAGGCTGCATTAGTGCTGCTTCAGGCTGGCAGGCAACAGATGGAAAATAAACTGGTTCAGGAGCTCTGGGGATGGCAGTGGTGCTGCAGGCGATGGAGAGCAGGCACGGATAAACAGCAGAATGCAGAGAGTTTGTGCTCCCAGCTCCGGGCTGTTCCGGGGGTGGCAGGGCAAGCTGATGGATCCTGGGGGATGTGCCAAGGGCTGGCTGGCAGTGAGGGGCTCGTGTCGCCTGCTCTGTGTCTCTCCCTCCTCTCACACCAACGTGGAGCTCTTGTTCTGCCTCCAAGTTGTCCCTTTCCCTTCAGACTGCGGAGTGGAAATGCCTGGAAGCATCCAGAGCCCTTCTGGGGCTGCTCCAAGGGAGAAATCGCCTTGGTGAGCCCTGTGTGGGCTTTGCAGAGGGAGAAACTGAGGCACAGAGAGCTGGGATCCTGTGGAAATTTCTGGAGAGGGCTGTGGGTTTTGTGACTCCCTGGTGGATGGCTGAGGGAGCCAAAATACTCCATGCGGTCCCAAGGCCGGAGATTTGGAGGGGCACTGGCCAGAGCAGGGCAGTTGTGGGCAGTAGTGCTGGCATGGATCTCACCACGAATGGAAGCTGCTGATTCCAGGGGCTCAGCTCACTCCCTTTGTGCTTTCGGAATGGGGTACTCGCATATTTGACTGCCTTTGTTTCACTGCACATCAGTTCATCCTGGCAGTCACCACCTCCAGGTGCTCCTGATATCCACAGTTTTAGGACTAACTAGCTGGAAAACGTGGGGAATTTTTCTGACAAAAGATGCTGAATGTGAGCAAATGGTTCGGTTGGAATTACTCAGGCAGATGTAGGTTTAATATCCTCGTGCCAGCAGTTCCTGGACACGGATCCCTATTGCAAATAGCACCAAATCCTGCCAAGGGGCGTTAATCTTTTCCCTGGATGTGCTGGGAAGAATGGGGATTAACTCCAGAGGGGCCAGAGTGGATTTCTGCAGGAGGTTCCAATGAAATCTCACTTGCCTCTCCTTCCCAAACCAGGAGCTGGCTCTCAAGTCCCTGGGGAATGAGGGGCTGTTCCTCTTCTCCTCCCTGGACACAAACAAGGACCTGTACCTGAGCCCTGAGGAGTTCAAACCCATCGCTGAGAAGCTCACAGGTAGGTTCCTGTCTGCCTTCCAGAGCCCTCCCTGCGCAGAGCCAAACATAATGAACCCCACAGCTTTAATTCACTGAATATTTTATTCACTTAATTATTTTCTGGGTGCTGTTTTGGGTGTTGTTTACATGAAGAGAGGCTGCGAAGCTTTCCGTGTTGTTGAAAAGGCTTAAGCACCAGACATCACTTTGACAAAGTGGTTTTTATAAGGTGGAGGATCCCATTGCTGGACTAGCAAAGTACATAAGTTACTTTGTCTGGAGCTTAAAGGGGATTTGGGGTGGGTGAATGCAACAAATACAGCTCAGCCCAGGCCAGGCCAAAGCCATCAGTGAATGTTCCATTCAGCTGGGGCAGCCCCTCGTGGGTAGCAGTTGTGGGAGATCATCTCTGGAGGCTGTATCAGCACAGAGCAAGTGGCTCTGCTGGTGCCAGGCAGGGAGAAGTGTGGGGATGACAATGGACAGTGGGGACACAGACAGTGTTTGCTTGTGCTCTTCTGGACCGGCTCCAGCACGTGCCAGGATCGCTCCGAGGGGCTGTGAGTCTGCCTGGCTGAGCCTGGGCTTTGGAGTCAGGGAAACGTGGAATCATGGAGTGGGTTGGGTTGGGAGGGACCTTAAAGCCCATCCAGTGCCACCCCTGCTATGGGCAGGGACACCTTCCACTGTCCCAGGCTGCTCCAAGCCCCATCCAACCTGGCCTTGGGCACTGCCAGGGATCCAGGGGCAGCCACAGCTTCTCTGGGCACCCTGTGCCAGGGCCTCCCCACCCTCACAGGGAAGTTTCTTCCTGATATCCAACCTAAACCCACCCCCTCTCACTTTAAAGCCGTTGAGTTGATCACTAAAAGGAGGACTCCTCTTTAATTCATTGCAGCCAAAGCTGGTCTGGGGCTGGGTCTGAGTTCTGCTGTGTGGGGACAGCTGGGAAACTCCCAGTGCTCCTGGATTTGCCAGGATAAATGTGTAATCACTTCACAATTGCTCAAAAGGGGAGGGAGGGGAAACAGCTGCTTGAATTCCTGTCCTTTTGTCTAGGGGTTGCTCCTGTCTCAGAATCCGAAGAGGAGGAGACGCCGGATCCAGAGGGGGAGACTTTGTCCATCGTGGCCAAATTCCAGCCCTTGGTCATGGAAACAATGACGAAGAGCAAGGATGGTTTCTTGGGAGTAGGTGTCCTGCAGGCCACAAATTCTGGGATAAACACGTCTGGTGGGCTGGGAACGGCACCAGGAATATGTTGGGAGGGGGACACGGTCCTGCTGAATCCTGTGGGATTTGCTGTGGCGGGGAACTCGCTGCCTCCCTCAGCAGTTCAGGGTTTCAGCGCACTCAGCAGCACCGTGCCCCAGTTAGAACACCCTTGCTGGGAGGCTGGGAGCAGGAATTAGAGCTGCTCTCCTGCAGCTGAGTGCAGAAGCAGTGGTGTTAAACGTGGCATGTTCCCCTCTCCTCTGTTACTCACACTCTTGAAAGCTGACAGAACTGTTAGGCAGGGTAAGAAGAATTTGGGGTGTGATACACATTTTTTCCCCCTTTTCCAAAGCCTCCCTACATCCATGACATCACTGCACGTTGGGAGAGTCCAGTCTGGGCTCTGACAGTTGTTATTTGTTCACAGATTTCTCACGTGGCGCTGTCTGGGCTGAGGAACTGGACGGCCCCAGCAGCCCCCATGAGTGTCCTGCTTGCCAGGCAGTTCAAAGCCTTTCTCCCTCCAAAGAACAAACTGGATCTTGGGGATCCCTGGTGGATAATTCCCAGCGAATTGAACATCTTCACTGGGTATCTCTCCAACAACAGGTTTTACCCTCCACCTCCCAAGGGCAAAGAGGTGAGATATGAAACTCAGTTTTTATACTATGTATCCCTGGATTTTTAAGGAAGCAGAAAGTCTGTAGTGTATAGCCAGGAGCACCTAAATTGGAGGTAAAACTGAGAGCAGGCAAAAGCTCTGGGTGTCTGTTACAGCCAGAGGAGGCTGACTGGAGTAACTTCACCTTGTTTGTTAATTGTGGGGGATTTGAGGATAGTTTTTCCCAGAGAGGGTTATTCAGAAAGCACCCGTGTGATCATTCCTGGTGGAACAATGGCCAAGTGAGTGTTTAGGTGACAAGTGGGACTCTGTGTGTGCTCAGCAGGTGAAGCCTGGCTGTGCATCCCCTCCCCTGGGTGCTGGGCAGGTGCTGGTGATCACTGAGCTGCTGCCCCTTCCCAGCCTGCTGGGATCAGTGGTTGCACTCCCACCCCTTCAGAGGCTGAGGCATGGGTGGAGGCAGCCTTGCAGATCAGTTTGCTGTTGTGCCTGGGGTGATGGAGACGTGCAGGCCATGGCAATAGCACAGAAACCGTGGAAGATGGATTGATTTGTGGCAGCAGTGCCCTGCTTTGTCTCCTTGGTGTGTGATTAGGTCGGTCTCTGAGCTGGGTTTTAAATCACAGCCATTCTCTCACCTTCCTGCTCAGGTGGGGGGTTGCTTTGGAGCTGTGTGGAGGAACAGTTCTCATTCTTGCTGCCACAATTCCTTCTCCAGGTCATAATCCACAAGCTGCTGAGCATGTTCCACCCGCGGCCCTTCGTGAAGACGCGCTTTGCCCCGCAGGGGGCCGTGGCCTGCATCCAGGCCAGCAGCAGCTTCTACTACACCATAGCATTCCGGTGAGCCTGGGGGGCTGGGGGACACTCCTGAGCCTGTCCCGTGTCCCAGGGGAGGGGAGGAGGCTGCTGGGAGCCCCTGGCAGAGAGCACGGGTGTCCTGGCATGTGCAGGGTGTCCCCAAGTGACACCAGAGGTGGTGTGGCTGGGAGGGAGGGGAGGGTGGTTCAAGCCAAAGGTCACCTGTGCTCCCGGTGTCACTGCGTCCTCGGGCAGGACATCACCCTGGTTGAAAGGGGAGAGTCTGACTAGTAAGATTTTTCATAGATTTTGGTTAATCAGGGGGTGGGGTATCTTTCCACGGGGGAGAGTTCACAGAATTGTTTTGCTGGGAGTGTTACACACAGCTTTTATGTGTCTGATCGAGCTGGCAGGGAGGCTGAAGGGGTCCTGTTCTGTCCCTGTGTTTCAAGGAATGCTAAAGGATTTCATCCTGCCTGGATGGACACTTAGTGCCCAATTCCAGAAGGCATGGATACTGGAGATGCTCCTGACCCAGGGCATCTCTTCCAGTCTTCCACCCTCTTCATTGTGTGACATGAAAATCTTCTTAAACTGCACCTCTCTTGCCCAGTTTAGGTTCATAATTTTGGGTGCCCGGAGATAGCTTTTCCCTGCTGTCACCTGCAGTGCAGGATCCCAGCTGATGGCTCCTCTCTCCTTTCAGGATCCACGCTGAATTCCAGCTGAACGAGCCACCAAACTTCCCGTTCTGGTTTTCCCCGGGGCAGTTCACAGGTTACATTGTCCTGTCCAAGGACTCTTCCCACGTCCGGGACTTCAGGCTCTTTGTCCCTAACAACAGGTACAGCTGTTTCCCTCTCGTTTCTTGGGAGATCTGAGTGATTTGAGCTCTGCAGTTGCCTGTAAATGCATCGCTGCATTGCTGAGGATCCCTGACCCATCCAGGGCCTGATTGACTCCCCAGTAACTGTCCCTTGGTACTGGGAGGATGGGGAGGGACAGGCAGGGTGTGGCAGGACTGCAAGCACTGGAGTTCAGCAAGGCCTGATGCTCCTGCTCCAACGGATTTTTTGCTTGGAGTCTCACAGGTTAAGGTTTTGTGCGCAGAGCTTTGCCACCAGCTCATTCCTGCTCTCTGGCAAGGAGCTGGAAGTGTTTCAAGGGGAAGAAGCTTCAAATCTCTTCGCCCATGACGGGAGTGAAAATTCCATCACAACGTTACCCTGGCGACTCAACCCCGGTGGCTCTGTCAGCACATTTCTTACAGCCAGCAGACACTTCGGGCTCTGCCAGCAGCCTTTTGCTTCCAAAAAACCACTTTTAAAAAGTTCAGCAGGATCAGAATGTGCGAGTGAAGTGCTGGGAAGGAAGAGGGAGCAAAGACATCTCTCTCTGCTGTCACTTGACAGAGCTCAGAGGTGTTGAGTGCCTTTTCCCAGAGTGCTGAGTGGGTGCCTGGTCCAGCAGGGATCTGGTGTTCCTGGGCTGGGGCAGGGAACACGGAGATCTCCAGAGGCTCTGGGTTCAGTGCTGACCCTGCAAGAGGATGTTCCCGTTTGTTTGGGGTTTCCCATGCACAGCTTTAGCCCTGGGTGACTTTGGGTTCCCCGTGCAGGTCCCTGAACGTGGACATGGAGTGGCTGTACGGGGCGAGCGAGAGCAGCAACATGGAAGTGGACATTGGATACCTGCCTCAGGTCTGTGGCCTCTCCCAGTGCTCCACACGTGTCCAGCTTCTCCTCAGGGGTTTGTGCTGCCAGGCCCCTGAGCTGTGGCACCTCTGTGACCCCCATTCCTTAGAGCTTTCTCTTGATCGTTTCAGTACAACAACAGAATTTCCACTTACCTGTGTCTGTCCTCTGCAGCCGTGTGGCTCCCTATTCCCAGTTCTTGTGATGTTTTCCTTTTTCCCTCAGTGTGGGTTGAATCCTAAGCTCCTGGAGACTTTTTCCTTTTTTAAAACATTGCCTGACAGGCAGGAGAGAAGATGAGGAGCTGAACCCAGGCCCTGAGCCCAGAGCGGGGTATGAACAACAGTGGGTCTGGATTTAGAAACTGCACGAGGTTGTTCCCCTCTTTTGTGGTAATCCAGGCTCTTGGGACAGGGAACATAAGTCAGAATTCTGAATGCCTGAATTCAACAGTCCCATTTTCTCCTAAACTAGATTTGTGTTTATTTTTAATCGCCAAAAGTCGGGAAGGCAGATTTAACAGAATTGTTTCAGCTGTACCAGAACACGAACCGCAGGGAAGCTCCTGGGCAGCTTTTCCTGCTGCTCCCTCTTGTGGCTTCCCAGGGCTGAGCTGGTGACAGGAGCAAGAGCTTCCAATTAGCCCTGCAGATCCTAATGATTTTAAGGATCTGGTGTTCCACAATCAGTAGTCTCCACTGGGAAGGTGGGAACACGGAGTCTCTGCGTTTCCAATCCAGAGAGTGCAGCCAAACTGAGGGAAGTGAAGCTCCTTTCCTAGTATTTCATTGCTAAAGTGCAGCTCCAGGAGATGGGAGATCAAGCCAGATCTTCATTAGGAGCTGCACAGTGTTGTTTTGGATGTGTATCCTGTCCTGGAGCACAGAAGAACCAGGAGAGGGCTGTGTGCAGGGTCCCACCCAGCCTGTTCTCCTGCAGATGGAGCTGGAATCCACAGGGCCTTCGATCCCCGCCGTGATCCACGACGAGAACGGGAACGTCATCGACAGCAGGGACCCCTCGGGGGAGCCCATCCAGTTCGTGTTCGAGGAGATCACCTGGCAGCAGGAGATCCCCTGGGAGGAGGCAGCCCAGAGGCTGGAAGTGGCCATGTATCCATTTAAGAAGGTGAGGAAAGGGCTGGGCTCCCGTGGCACACTGATCTGGGGCAGATTGTCCTCCCTGAGCCATCCAGTGATCTCCAGGGCCAGCAGTCCAGAGGCCACAGCCTGAGCAGCATCCAGGAGGGTCTGAGCACTGGGGGGGTGTCCCAGGGCATTTGGGGTCACACAGCAGCACAGGCAGGAGCAAAGCCTCCGTGTCAGGTGTCCCCAGGATTGTACTGTGGGTGTAGGCTCATCCCTTCTGCCTCTTTATCAGTGGCTGCTGCTGGGATTGTGGAGCAGGCAAGGTAATGGTGCTGCTTACAGATGGTTTTTCCTCTGGCATTACTTCTGCAGCACCCAGGTGCCTCTGGACCGAGCTTTCCTTATCAGCAGAGAACACACGATCTGCCTGTGCCTCTGCAGCCTGCAGCCAGACACAAATTTATAGCTCTGGGTGACCCAAACTATTTAACATGCCAGCAGCCTGTGGAGCAGATGGCTACTGCCTGTCACTGCTTCCTTGGCTGAAGGGACACGTTTCAGTGGCTGCCTCCTTGTGCCCGAGCTTACAAATGTCCCTTCAGGCTGCCAAGATGTTAATGTCAGTTCCTTTCCTTTGAGTGATTGGAACAGTCTCTGTGCAGAGTCACTCACAGCCAGTTCTCAGGCTGTTTCAGGAGGTTTTGTAATAAATACCTCAAGGGCAGATTTCCCCAGCCGTTGAGGTGGGTTTACAGACAGCCTGGCCCCAGATGTTCCCTGCAGTGTGTAAGATGGGGGCTCTGCAGGTGTCAGAGGGACCACAGCCTCCCCACGAGGTGATGTTGTCCCTGGGGACACCCACCCCAGTTGTCACTCGTTTAAATCTGCAGGTCCTGCTGCAGATTGAGCTCTGTGTGTGTCACCCCTGGGTCTGGTTCCTTCAGACCTGCTCCTGCTGGAGCTGGGCTGTTCTGTGCCTGTTCCTCACGCTGTCCCTCTGCCCCCAGATCTCCTACCTGCCCTTCACAGAAGCTTTTGAGAGAGCAAAAGCAGAGAAGAAGCTGGTGCACTCCATCCTGCTCTGGGGTGCCCTGGACGACCAGTCCTGCTGAGGTGAGGACATTCCCAGCGTGGCTGGAGGGATGATGTGGGGAGAGCTGGGGGTCAGGGAGCTGGCCAGGAGCCAGCAGTAAATGTTGTGTCACTTGTTTTGGCACTGGAGGTGCTGAACAGACAAAGGCTGGGAGTGGGGAATTGCTGGTGTGAGCTCAGCTGCCCAGTGGCAGCACCAGATCTGAGACAACTTGTGAGTCAGGCGCCTTTGTCGAGGTGGAGACATGGATCTGGCCTTTCCCTTTCCTCTTTCCTGCTGGGGAGAGGCAGCACTGGCAGGGAAAAGGGCACTGCTTGCTCTGCCTTGTCCCTGGCACCTGCACAGGAGAAGCCAGAGCCAGACCTGGCCTTGGGGCTGTCCCGATGAGCAGCTTTTCCCCCTCAGCGCCTGAGAGCTGCTGTGCCCCGTTGGGCAGGAGGGATGGGTGGGAGGGGAAGGGTCTCTTTAGTCCTGTCTGCCCTGGAAAACCCTCAGCACTGGGCTGTGCTTGGCATGAGCAGCGAGTGGCACTCGGGGTGGCTGCCATGGCTGAGTTCTCCTGGGCCTGCTGTGCCTGCCTTGGGCTCTGCTCTGCCGAGTCCTCTCTGCCAGCAGCACCTGTAGGGAACAAAAGCCACGGAGAACTGCCAACAAAGGAGCAAAAAGACAGTGGGGAGGGCTTGGAGGGAGCCAGAGTCAGCTGCCACTCGGCACAGTGGCATCGAGTGCGGTGACAGTGACCTCAGGAAACACAGCAAAGCCTCATGTGCCTCTTCTGTGCCAGGTTCGGGGCGAACTCTCCGGGAGACCGTCCTGGAAAGTTCGCCCATCCTCGCCTTGCTGAACGAGAGCTTCATCAGCAGCTGGTCCCTGGTGAAGGAGCTGGAGGAGCTGCAGGTGAGGCTCACACCTCTGCTGGGGGTGCCACGGGCAGGGGGAGCTCCCACCTGTGCCAGGGGGGATTTTTGTTCCAAGCCCTCCCTGTCCTCGGCCGCTGCAGGGGCCAAGCGGACACCAGGTGGAGGCAGGCTGAGAAGTGGCACAGTGGTCCCTTGGCTCTGTCCTGGTGCCAGGTTTAAAGCTAAACCAGACGCTTCTCTGTGAGGCAGCCCTGCCCAAGGCCTCTGGTGCCATCAACCAGCTGACTTCCCTGCAGCCCAGGGGACAACCAAATAACCAAAGAACTGTCTGAACCCTGAGTCTCCTGACTGAGCCCTTCCCCACTTCTGGGCCTGGGCTGTCAGCTGGGATCAGTCACAGAGCTGGGGACTCTGGGAAAGGCAGGGATCAGACTGTTGGTGTGCTTTGATGGGGTGATTTTATTGTCTGGGGAGAAAATTTGCAGCTGAAATGTGAGAGGGAGCCCGAAAGGGAATGGGAGAGCAGCCTGTGAGAATGGCACCAGCTACCACCACACTGCAAAGCAGCTCTCTGGTCCCTCCCTCCCTCTCTCCTGTGTGCTGTGTGCTCCCCCTGTGCCATTCTGCCACTTTTGAGGTGTGCAAATGTGTGGCTTTGGTGTCTCCCTGCAGAGCAACAGAGAGAATGAGTTCTACAGCAAACTGGCCGAGCTGCACCTGGAGAAATACAACTTCCCAGTGGAGATGATCATCTGCCTCCCCAACGGCACGGTGGTAGGGCTGGGCTCTTCCCCATGGAATGTGTTCCCTGCAGGGTCTCCGCTGCCCCAGCCAGGCCCTGGTCCCTTGAGCCTTTGTCCTTCTACCCAGAAATCTGAAACAAATGAGATTTCATCCAGAGACAGAACAGCAGCAGCTCAGGGCAGGGGCAGAACAGACTTGAACCAAGTGTGATTCCTCACTGTCCCCGAGCTTTGGGAAGCCACTGTAGCTGTGTTTCTGTGCCCATGGCTGTTCGTGCTCATCCTTTGAAGAAAATCTCCCAATCAGCATCTTCCAGCACATTTATCTCTCTCCTGACTCCCCAGATTGGTCACAGGAGATCAGACATTAGTGAGCCCGCACGCTTTGGCTCTGCTGTGCTCCCCAGCAGCGCCCCCAGCCCTTCCCCCTTGGATCTGAGGAGCAGTTCCTGACACTTGGCAGCGTGGTGCTGTCTGTGTCAGCTGCTGGGCCGGGCTAATCCTGGCCAGACACCAGCTGGTCACACCTGCAGGGCCCCCTCGCTGTCTCCCCATGAGGCTGTGGGCTGTGACAAACCTCAGCTCTGTGGTCAGCAGCCACAATGGGCCAGTGTCCCCCTTTCCCAGCTCCGTGGGGCAGCAGGAAGTGTTGGAAGCTCAGGTGCTGGTTTCGCAGCACCCCAGGCTCCATCTCCCCAGCTCTTGCTCACAGACATGATCTGAGCCTCCGCGATTTCTCCCAAATCGCCTTCATCTTCTTCTTAACCTAAGAAAGGGTCAGCACTCCTGGGGGAAGATCACACATTTTTCTCTGACTGTCAAATTCAGACCTGAATCCTGGTTCCCGAATTAGCATTTGCAAAGAATTAGATCTTCTGTAAGAGCTGTTACAGCCTTGTCACCTCTGTTCTGGCTGGAGGCCAAGGCAGCGGATGGGGAATTGTTCTGACCCTTAAAAGTCTCCTCTCATCTGTTTCCTTTGCCAGATTCACCATATCAATGCCAACTATTTCCTGGACATTACTTCTATGAAGCCTGAAGATGTTGAAAGCAGCATCTTTAGTTTCTCAAGCAATTTTGAAGACCCTTCAACTGCAACTTACCTCCAGTTCCTAAAGGAAGGGCTGCAGAGGGCAAAACCATACCTGCAGTCCTAGAAACAGGCACCTGAATGCCCCACTGAGATGGCCAAAGACTTCAGAGATCTGTTTTGAGTACAGCAGCTCCTCCTCATCTTCATGCCAGGCGTTGGTGTTGAACTGCAGGCAGTCCCAGCACGGGGCTGCGCTCTGGATCTTGGTTTGAGGCCGAGTTCCAGGTGGTACCAGTTTACACAACCTGCCCTTTTCAGTTCAGGCACATTTTTACAGGAGGGAAAATACTTGAATACATCCCCAGTGCACGTGCCTGGGCGTGCCACCCACCTTCATTTCTTTGCAGCTCCTGCTAAGACTGGTGGAACTGGTGTAACCCCAGAATTCCTGGTGTCCAGGACTGATGCTGACTGTGGGGAGCAGCATTGCCATTCCGACCGAACACTCGTGGTGAGAACAGAAGCCAGCAGCCGTGGGCAGCCCCCTGCTCCCACCTCCGGCCAGCCTGGCGTCCTGTGGCAGCTCTGGACATGGGCAGTGACAATCGGAGCGTGACGGGACTGTGGTGGGAATGTGCAGCCGGGAGCTGAGGAGCAGTTCTGGAGCAGCCCCCAGCGCCCTGTGTGACCTGGTGGCCTCACTCAGGCAGGGTCTGTGCCCCTGAGGGAGGTGCTGAGGGTGGCACGGGGACATCAGGAGTGGCCACCAGGGCGTTAAGGTTTGGTGCAGCTCAGAGGGGTCAGCTGAGGATCAGTTTGAGAGCCCCCAATGACCCCAGGCTGGAGGACACAGCAGTGAGCCGTGTCCCACCCACCCATCCACCCATCCCAGGGCTCCCACCCCAGCAGCTCTGGGAGCTTCTCCCAGTGTCCCCTTGGAGCTGGTGCTCTGTCCATGTTTGTTTTGAGCTTCCAGGTCGTGCTGGGTGAGGAACCGTGAAGTTCCCTCTGGGAACTGCCCTGAGAGCCTCACCTGGGTGAGGACTGGGCAGTTCTAAAAGCCAGAAGTACCGAAGGTATTTTCAGGAATTTCTTCCAAAGAGATTGTTCAGACACAAAGGCATTATCCCTTATCTGAAGCCACCCTGAGCAGTTGCTCCTACTCTGTGCCAATGCCTGGATACAGAGTGAGCATCCCTTTGTAATTTGGAGAAGGAAAGGTTAAGTGAAACGGGTTTTAAGGCATATTCCTACAGACATGTGAGGAGACAAAGCATTTTCAGTAGCTGCCTGCAGCCAGCCCTGGCTGGTGATGCTTTTTCTGCTCTCTGAAGCACAATTTTGTTGGACCAAATCAAATTAAGGGAAAAGCCTTTTTTTTTTCTTTTTTTTTTTTTTTTTTTCTGACGAGGTGTTCTCATTCCTGAGCTCCACGTCCTGGGAGGAGCTTGGGGGTGGCAATTACCCTGTCCCCACCCTGCCCCAGCCTTCCTGTCCATACCGGAGCCTGGACACTGAGCTTAGCTGGACCTCTGGGCTGAACCAGTGTCACTTCACTAATTGCTCTAGTGAGGTTAATTAATTAGGCCGGGATGTTTCTCAGTGTTGGCTTTGTAACTATGCATTAGCTCTGCACTTTCTCACACTGCAGTGTGACAGGCTGGGCTCCGGCCGTGCCAGAGCCTCCGGGCAGCGCTGGAGACACAGCTCCTGTCATCCCTTCGGGGATTTTGACCCCTTCGGGGCTCCAGCTCGGAGGAAGCCTTTGGGATCCCACAAAATACCTGTTTATTCCCTCATGAGCTCCCTGCAGCCACCTCCAGCGCTCCCGGGAGAGCCCGGGACAAGGGGATGAGTCTGGACAGTGGCAGAGGGAGCCCAAAAGCCACCCCCGTGCTGGGGCAGCCTGGGGGATCCCGAGGGGTCACAGGGGCCCGCCTGTGTCCCTCTGTCCCCTGTTAACCTGCCCGGCTGCTCTGTCACTGCCCCTCGGCTGCTGCCTGAGACTTCATGAATTCGTGCCAAGCTCCTCTCTGTAAGGCGTTTGCTCTGTTCGTCCTCCAGGGGTCAGCGACCCCTCGGGGGGAGCGGGTCCTGCCGTGCCCCCCTCCCGCGCCTTGTGACGCCCTGGCCCGAAACCCGCGGCGGGGCCGGGGCGGGGGTNCGGGCCCGGGCCGATGTCGGCCGGGAGGGGCGGCGGAGCGGCCCCGGTGAAACCACCCGGTGAAAACCACCCGGTAAAACCATCCGTGCATCCTCCAGCTCGGCTCCGCTCTCCTTCCTCCGCCGGGGGCTGCGGGTGGGCGAGGGGCGAGCCGGGGGCGCGCTGCTGCGCACCGGGGTGTCCCCAGTATCGCCCTGCACCGAGGTGTCCCTGCTGTCCCCCCGTCCCCGGGCTGTCCCTGCTGTCCCCCCGCTGTCCCCGGGCTGTCCCCCCTTCACCGGGCTGTCCCTGCTGTCCCCCCTTCACCGGGCTGTCCCTGCTGTCCCCCCGCTGTCCCCACTTCACTGAGGTGTCCCCGCTGTCCCCCCGCTGTCCCCCCTTCACCGGGGTGTCCCTGCTGTCCCCCCGTCCCCGGGCTGTCCCCGCTGTTCCCCCGTCCCCGGGCTGTCCCCCCTGTCCCCGCTCCGCCCCGGAAGGGCGCGGGGCGGGTTCTGGTTCCGGGCGATGGCGGCGGAGGGGCCGCGCACGGCGCTGGGAGCGGGGCCGAGCTGCGCCGCCGCCCCGCAGGTACCGGGGGGATCGGGGGGCCCGAGGGGCCGGGGGAGCCGGGCCGGGGCGCTCCTGCAGCTGCTCGTTGTGTGTTGCAGTGAGCGAGACGCGGCGGAGCGGGTGCGATGAGCAGCCGGCGCTGAGCCAGCGGAGATGGACGCGGAGGCCGTGAGTGACACGGGGCCGGGACAGCCGGACACTGCCTCTGCCACCTTCCCCGACACCTTCCCCGACACCTTCCCCCGACACCTTCCCCCGACACCTTCCCCCGACACCTTCCCCCNCCGACACCGCTGCCCAGCCACAAATCTCTCATCTCGCTGCCCCCCAGCTCAGGGGTTCAGTTTAAAATGCTCACCAGGAATTTCAGGTCTGTCAGCACGGAGCAGTGCTCCAGAACGAGCTCCAGCAGTAAATCACTTGTTGGGTGCGTTTTGGGCTGAGCTTTGTCATTGTGGGGTTCTCTGCCCTGAGCCTTGTGCTGCCTCCTGTCACAGGAGCCTGTGGGGGTAATGTGGGCAGAGCGCTTCACCTTTTGGGCCCAGTTCAGAAGTGTCCAGAGAGCTCTAAAACATTTGGTGTTTCTGAAAACACCCCCCAGGGCTGTTCCCCATGGCCCTGGGCTGGGACAGGCACTGGATACACTTGTCACTTGCTGTCACCCAAGAAATGTTCAGCCTTCTCCCAGAATGGGCCAGGTGGGAAGGGACCACTGGAGGTCTCCTGGTGCAGCCCCTGCTCAGGCAGAGCCTCCTAGAGCAGGTTCCTCAGCACCATGTGCAGTGAATGTCTCCAGGGAAGGAGGCTCACAGCTGCTCTGGGATATTTACAGTGCTGCATGTGCTAAAGATGCTGTGAAGGCAGGAGTGTCCCTTGAATGACACTTTCTTTTGATGCCGTTTTCCTCCTGGGCCCTTGATGTGTTGCTGTTTTCCTCCTTTTGGCAAGTTTTCTGTTGTGAAAATGCCTGTTGACAGTGCCTGTTACTGAGTGCTTTTAGGTTTCAGTCCTGGAGACACTACACCCGTGTTCAGAATGCCCCTTTACCTGTCTGGATGTCACCTGCATCCAGCTGAACAGAGTTTTGTGAAATGGGGATCTCAGATATCACCAGGTTCTCAATTAAAAGTGTCAGGCATTGATAAAGAGTCAGAGATAAATAGCCAGAGATCAGACTCTTGACAGTTTATGAGAATTTCCAATTTAATGAATTTCAGGAAGGGAACTGGCTTATTAATTGTGTGCTGTGGGTTCTTGTAGACCATCCCCATCTGGCAGAACAAGCCCCATGGCTCAGCTCGCAGCGTGGTCAGGATGATCGGCTCCAACCTCCCCCTGAAACCCTGTCCCAGGGCCACCTTCGAGGTGAGTGACCCCTGGGCTTGGGGGTGGCTGGAGGAGCTGGGGCAGGACAAGGCACTGCCATCAGGTGCTGTTTTGCCCCCACACATCTGCAGAGTTGTAGCCACAGAACCTGCGCCAGTACAGTTAATTTTAAGATTTTTTTTTTTTTTATTTTATTTCTTTTTTCTGTAATTCTCTTTTTGTAAAATGATCGCTGGCAACTTGAGGAAATCCCTCCTCAGGCGGTGTCTGAGCTGGAGGAGGTGGAAAGGTGGAGTTGCTGAGCCAGGGCTTTGTTGTGTGACCTCCAAGGAGCCTGGTGCCCTCTGGGCCTGTTCCCTGAACACTCACAGGGATTGTGGAGCCCCTGACGTCACCCTTGGAGTGCTGCACGTGGCCTTGGCAGCGCCTGGCCTGGATCAGGTGTCCCCTCCTGCCTCAGACACACAGCAGGAAGGAGCAGGAGCTGCCACGGGGAAGCACAGCAGTGCCCAGACCCGAAGGATTTATTCCCCAGCTCAAAAAACTTGAAACAGTTGTGCAAACGAAAGGAAAGCTGCTGGAGCTGCCGTTGTGCATCTGCCAGACGCCGCTGCCACCGAGGACAGGGGCTCTGGCAGCACAGCTGGGGCAGCTCCAGGAGAACAAACACCGTGTCCTGAGCAGTATTTCCTCCTTGCCAGGTTCTGCCAAGTGTCTCAGATCTGTATTTGAATGATGTGCCCCCGGTCCCCACCTTGGCTGACATCGTGTGGATCGCAGCGGACGATGAGGAGACCTACGCCAGGGTCAGGTTGGTTTTTATCTGCTGGTTTCTGCCACAGGGCTCAGGCCAGGCGCTGCTCAGGTGACCACAACTTCCAGTCCTCTCAGGGTCTGATGTGGTGCCTCTTGAAAGACGTTTTTCCCAAGAGGAGGGGAAAAAAAATGACAAAGTACCATGAGAGGAATTTCTGTAGGAAGTGCCAGGAGCCTGTGCCATGCCATGTTTCATTGGCTGCTCTGTGCAGAGCAACCCCTTGCTCCAGGGTGTTTTCTGGCCAGGAAGTGGAAGGATGGAGTTCTCCCAGGACTGAAATGCCGTGTCCAGCCTGGCCTTGGACACTTCCAGGGATCCAGGGGCAGCCACAGTTTCCTCTGTTCGTTGTGCTGCAGAGAGCTTGTGCAGCAGCACAGCTCATCTGCACCTCTGGTGGTACACAGAGGCTTCATTTGTTTTGTTGGAGGCTCTGCTGCCCTCAGGGGAGGCCAGGCTTTGTCACGGAGAGGTTTGGACCTTGTGGCTGACAGGTTTTTGTCCCCAGAAGTGACACTCGCCCGCTGAAGCACAAGTGGAAGCCGAGTCCCTTCACGGTGATCCAGAGAAACGCCTCAGTGCCCAACCTGAGGAAGCAGGAGGAGAAGCTGCTGGCCCTGAAGAAGCCTGGCTTGCCAGCCCTGAGCCGGACCACAGAGCTCCAGGATGAGCTGAGTCACCTCCGGAGCCAGATCGCAAAGATCGTGGCTGCAGAGTCAGGTGGGATCACGATGAGCTTTATTTCTGCTGGGGGCTGGGCCCTGGTGTTTCCTCCAGGCTCACTCAGGGCTGTGTCCCAGCAGAGCCACGGGAGGATGTTGGCTCTGGGGACAGCTCAGGGGCTGTGTTTAGATTTGCGTTGTGTTGGGGAGAAAACGTCCCGCGTGGTTTGCTGCGAGTTCACCGATCCACCTCTTCTTTCCTCTTCCAGCCTCGGCCCAGCTGACACCAGATCTGTTATCCCCAGGAAGCTCCAATGCCTCTTCTCCTGTACATTGTTTTGGACCCTCTTTCCAGTCCACCACGTCCTTTGTGATCAGCGACATCACGGAGGAGGAGGCCGAGCTGGAGAGCCCTGAGCTGCCCTCGGTGTCCGTGCTCTGCTCCGCCGCCTCCGAGAGCTGCAGGCCCGAGCCAAAGGACCCCGACGAGGAGGACTCCGTGTCCCTTTCCAAGGCCAGCAGCTTTGCTGACATGATGGGAATTCTCAAAGACATTCATAGGATGAAGCAGAGCAAGGACTTGTAAGTGCTTCCTGAACTCCCCTTTTATTTTGTGTCAAATCCCTGCAGAGCCTGGACGTGGCACTGGCTGCTGGTGCTGCTCTGTGTCCTTCATTCCTGGGGGAAATGCCTGTTCAGAGCAGAACTTGGTAACTCATTCCTGGGTATTTTCCTTTCTGGGATAGGAAATAATGGAGAATTTTCATGGGGGAAATACCTCTTTAGAGCAGAACTTGGTACCTCATTCCTAGTTTGGCTTTTTTTTTTTTTCCTGGATAGGAAATAGTGGAGGGGAATTTAAACTGCTTATCCCAATGTTTGGCTGTTCCAGCTTGTTCACCTGACAAAAAGCTGTGTTTGCCCACATGCAGACCAACCCTCTGTGTGTTGGCAGCTTTCAGGGTGAGGGAAGTGCTGGTCTCAGCCCACCTCACATTCCCAGGCAGTTGGGAAGCTCAGCAGCTTTCCCAGTGTGGAATGTACAGGGATTTAACACGTGGAGCTTCTCAGCTTCTGTGGTTCTTCATCTGGCCCAGCTCTGGGCGTGGGCAGGGTGAGTTTGCACTTGTCTCATGAGGAATTGACAAGTTTTGATCATGAGAACTCCTGAAACTGCTCCACGGACAAGATCCTGCCCAGCTGAGAAAGTTCCTTCTCCAGTGCTGGCTGTGCCACCTGCCTTTCACACGCTCAGATCTCAGTGCTGAAGCTCAGTCTCCACATTTTCCATTCTGTTGTGTGAGATTCCTGGCCAAAAATAACCACACTGGGTGGTGGCTGTTCACAATTGCTGTGCCTAATTCTGTGTGGAAGGAATCAGATCCTCAGCACTGAAAAAATTAAAGTCAGATGACTTAAATTTTTTAAAGCTTCCACACCCGGAGCATCAGGGGGTGTTACACCTCCATCTCCCACAGAATTCACCCTTTTGCTCTGCTTTTCCTGAGGGGAGCTGCCAGATCCCTCTCCTGGGATGCAGGGTGGGCAGAAGGACCCCGGGAACCATCCCCTTGATCCTTGGCTGGTTCTCCAGGGCTGGGCCGTGCTCCTGCAGGGAATGCTGCGGCACAAAGGCTGGAGCTGAACCATTTCCCCCTCATCAGCTTCTCTGCCCCAGCCTCTCCTGCACACAGCAATGATGTTTTGGGGTTATTACAGTATAATTAAAGCTGTCTGAAGAGTTGCAGGTAGCTGAAAAATTAAGTTAATTACTGCTGTTCATTATTTGATGAGCTTTAATTCCTAATTCTGGTGAGGTTGTGGAGCAGCCCCTGTGCTCCCCCAGCTGTACTGGGCAGCACTGGGAAGCCTGAAGGGGGTCAGGTGCTCTTTAAGTGGAGGAAAAAAGGTGCTCAAAGATGCAAAAGATGCTTGAAAAGATGATTACATCCATGCTTCTCTGCTGCTGCTGTGTAGGACTCAGTGCTTAAACTCAACCTCGGTGTTTAAACTCAGCCTTGGAAGCTTCAGGAACGAGTGAGGAACTTGCAGAAATGTGCCCGTTTCAGCAAATGTGAACTAAAGGCTCTTCCAGTGTCTGGTGGAAATATTCCAGGGGGATTTTTTTTTTTTTTTTTTCTTTTAGGAATGTTTAAAACTCCCATCCTGTTTTCTGAGCGAGGGAGGACTTCAGCTATGAAAAAAAATAAAGCTCTGAAATTATTATTGCAGGCTGTAAACAAAAACCATGGTACCTGAGGGAAAAGAACTGAGGTTTGGCCTCCTGTAAAATAATCTTCTAAAGGGAGCTGCTTGTGTGAACCTGTTGGAGCAGGCAGATTGCTCTGAGAACAGAAGAACTCGTGTAGTGGAAGGAAATCTACAACCAGCCCTGCTTTAAAATGCCTGGAATCACCAATATTTAGATAGGAAAGCAGAAATCCATAGTGCAACAAAATTAATGAAGAAAGAGACACTTCCAGGACTTCCCCCCACCCAAACACCTCACTGCTGGTTGATTTATATGGAGGGGTTGTAGGCTGTAAATAATTAATGAAGTTTTGGGTTGATTACTTGTTATTAGCACAGTGGAATAAGAATTACCCAGAGCTTTGAGGGTGAGATTTCCAGGATCCCCCTGGAGCCACAAAACGAGCTCCAGGTGAGTTCCAGGTTTTCCAAGCCGACACGAAAGGGCTGAATTTTCCCTCTTTTTGTTGTTTTGTGGTGTTTTTCTTGCACCTCCTCCACTTGTGACAGCATCTGGTGGTAAAGGCTGCAGGAAAACACTCGAGAGCCTCCCCTCCAGCCAGAGCTGTTGATCAGGAGTTTTGGCTCTTGTCTGGACTGATTCCCAGTGCTTTTGTCCCCCCTGCAGGAACCGCCCTTCCATGAAGGAGGAGGACCCGGCCGTGCTCATCGCAGAGGTCCTGAGAAGGAAATTTGCCCTGAAGGATGAAGACCTGGCCCTGAAGGAGAAGTGATGCTGCTGTCACTCAGCTCTGTAAGCAAAAGCGTTCATGCTCCCAAAATCTCCTCCACAGTAGCTGCCTTCTCCTGAGGATTGAGCCTTTTGCCTCTTTTATTAATCAGATGTGGTTTGTGCACCGGACACTTGATTAGGAGAGACCCTTTGGGTTTGATGTGTTTTCCATGTGTTGTTCTATTTAAGAAAAACCTTTTTAAGAAGATGGAAGCTCTTTTCCACCTGTGTTTTGCTGTTGGTGATTGGTGAGGATCTCCTGGAGTGCTGCTGGACGAAGTTCTTTCTACCTACACTTTTCCTTAGGTCCCAATTAAGCATTAACCTGTGAGGACAGAACCAGTTCCCATTTCCAGTAGGAACAGGGCAAACCTCCAGCCCTTTGTCCTGAGTAGGGCACAGAGCTGCTGAGAACGAGCTCGTGAATGCTTCCAGCTCTCCAGGGCTTCGGGGGCTGTTGGATCGTGGTGGGAAAAGGCGTTTTTTCCCTGAAAACCCCCTCGCTCGGGTCTGAGGGATTCCGTGTGCCCTGGGGTGTTTCTTGTCTCACAGGTCAGCCCACAGTTGCATGACAGAATGGCCTTAATTTCTTGCCAGTAATTTAATGTTCCATTACCAGTCCTTGTACCCCAAACCTGTGTTTTATTTAGCCTCCCAAAGGTCTATTTATTGACGCACCAATGCAAAGGGCCGGGCACCCCAACCAGGCCAGGGAAGGAGGAGCTTGGCCTTGGCTGTGGCTGCAGCTCCCCCTCACTCAGAGAGGTTCCCCTCAGCTCCACGTTCCTTGCAATTCCCTCGTGGCTGTATTTAAAGTATGATTTTTGTCCTTTATATAAAATGGAGCCTTAATAAGACACTGGTGGTGTGTGGGGTTATTGGTACGCCCGGGGTCGGGGTGGGGCTCGTGTTTGGGGCAGGCTGGGCTGGAGTGGAATCCCAGCTGCTGCAGCTGAACGTATTCAGGTGCCAGGGGTTTTCTTAATCCACCTCGATTTCCTTGAAAAATTAAATCATCATCCCCCACCTTAAAAACGAGAGAGGAGCCTTTTGTGGCAGAGAGAAGGAAGATGTAAGAATTAATCAGTTTTATAGGGAGCTCCTCCCCTCCTGGATGAGGTGATTGTTCTCCCTGTCCCCACCAGGCTCCTCTGCACCAGGACTGGGTGGATTTTGGGGCCTGCCTGTGGAGATGGAGCTGTCAGCAGAGTCCCTGCCCTGGGGATGTGCTCAGGACAGTGCCACAGGCTGTGCTCCTGACTGAAACACTCAAACCCTTACAGACAAACTCCAACGCTTTATTTGGATTAAAGCAAAGTCTCAGAGAACAAAGAGGGGCTGGGGGCTGCACCAGCGGGTTCCCTTCCCCCATTGTGGCCACTTCCTTAACAACATCCCCCACTCTGCTGCTGCCCAGGCCGGGCTGAGCTCGCTCACCAGTGTTTAATGACCCTGTTCCCTTCCGAGTCCTGCGTGAACAGGGACTCGGAGCCCAGCTCCAGCTCCAGCCCCCAGGGCTGGCTGGGGCTGGAACTGTCCCTGTGGGAGCTGCCCCTGTCCCTGTGAGCAATGACCCAGTTCCCTTGGGAGTCCTGGGAGAAGAGCTGCCTGCAGGACCCCCCCTGGGCCCCCAGCGGGTTCTGGCCCCGCTCTCTGAGGGGCTGAGCTCCCGCCGGGCTCCGGGGAGAGGAGCAAACCCCTCTGGGAGCAGCTCCTGGAACAGGATTGGTGTTCTCAGTCCCAGCAAAACCCATCCCAGAACTAACTCTGCTCCGGTGCTGTGGTTTCCTGCTCCCTGAGGCCGTTTCTCCGGGACATAACCGGGATTTGTTCCTGTGAGCGACGATCCCGTCGTGCTCTGAGTCCTGGGAGAAGCTGCAGCACCAGGAACGCCCCCCAGCCCCACGGGAGGCTTTGTTCTGGCTCTCAGACTCCATTTGGAGCTCCAGGGGTTCCAGGGGTGTTTTCCATGCACGGGATGTGCCCAGCACCCCCTGCTCGGCTCCAGAGGCCTCTTCCCGGGCTCCCTCCAGCTGTGGCAAGGCCAGGATCTTCACAGGGCAGGCAGCCAGAGGAACCCCTGTGTCCTTACAGTCTTTGTTTGGGGTGCAGGGAGTCGGCCTGGAGTTTTCTTTGTCTCTTTCATCTGCAAACAACAGGGAATTGGTTAAAGCAGCCGCATTCCTCAGGGTTAGTCACCACCCACAGCATCACTGCTCTCCTCTGTGTGTCCCTAAGGACTGTCCCCCACCCGCCCAGCTCTGCCACCACCCCCCAGCAATCCCCTGCTGCTGCAGAGGCTGCCCTGGAACAGCACCCGAAGCTCTGGGCTGGTTCCCATCAGCCCCTCAAGTGAGACACGAGAGCTGCACCTTCAGCTGCTCCAGCCCTCGGCTCCTCTGCCTCCCTCCCTCAGCTTTCCTGCCAGGTCACCTCTGCATTCCCTTTAAAAGCAGCAGCTCAAAGTCACCAGAAAACCCCCACGGAACTCCCCAGTGAAACTGCCCTGGCCTGACGGAGGCATCAAGTCCCACATTTGCCTCTGAAACCACTGAACATAAAATCCAAGTCCTCGACACCAGCCAGCTCCTCCTTCCTGGGAGTTCAAACCTTCACCCTCTGCACCACAAAATGAACTTTCCTGCCCAGCAAAGCTGCCAGGAGAGGAGAGGTGGGTTTGTACCACCTGAACCCCCCTGCCCTGGGGCCCCAGGTACCTGCGTGGGAGCTGAAGAAGGTGGGGATGGTGGTTTGCTTGGTGCCAGGCTGCGGGAGCAGCACCGGGGTGCGTTTCCTCTCGGGAATTCGGGTGGGTGCTTTGAGCTTGGCGCTGAGGGGCTGCGGGAAGAAACACGTGAAAATCAGTAATAAATATAAAACCAACTCTACCCTTCTTCCAGCACTGTGGCACAGCTCCCGCCTTCATTACACAGCACCAGAGTCATCTGGGCTGGAAATCCCAGAATAATTGGGGTTGGGGGGACCTCTGGAGATCACCCAGTCCAATCCCCCTGCCCAGGCAGGGTCACCCAGAGCAGGGGACACAGGAACGCCTCCAGGTGGGTTTGGGATGTCCCCACAGAGGGAGACTCCAGCCCTCCCTGGTCAGCTGTGCCAGGGCTCTGCCACCCTCGTGGAAAGAAGCTCTTCCTCATGCTGAGGTGGAACTCGCTGTGGTTTAGTTCGTGGCCATTGCTCCTCGCCCTGTCCCTGAACAGAGTCCGGCCCCATCCTCTGACACCCCCTGGGGATATTTTATGGATTGACGGGATCCCCTCTCAGCCTTCCCTGCTCCAGACTGACCAGGCCCAGCTCCCGCAGCCTCTCCTCATCAGGGGGGTGCTCCAGCCCCCGGAACGAATCCAGCTCGATGGAGCACAGGGATCCAACGGAGCGAAACGCTTCGGCTCTTCCCGCAGGGGCCCACGGGGGCTCCCGGGGCTGTGCCGACCCCGCCGCGCCCCGTCCGGCCNTCAGGGCCCGCCCGGGCCTCACCCGCGCCGGGCCCCGCTTCAGCTCGGCCGTGTCCAGCCACACCCCGCAGGCCTCGGCCGGGGCCGCGCCGCCCCCGCGCCGCCGCCTCATCGCGGGGCTCCCGGGGATCCCCCGGTCCCGTTCCCGGTTTTCCGTCCCCGGGAATTCCCGGTCCCAGTTTTCCCCGGTCCCGGTCCCGGTTCCCGCTCCTGGTTCCGGTTTTTCCCCGTTCCCGGTCCCGGTTCCCGCTCCTGGTTCCGGTTTTTCCCCGTTCCCGGTCCCGGTTCTTGTTCCTGGTTCCGGTTTTTCTCCGGTCCCGGTTTCCCGCTCGCGCCGGCCCCGCCCCCAAGATGCAGCGCGCACGCGCCGCCGGCAGGGACGGACCAATGGGAGCCGAGGGGAGGGCCCATGGGCTGGGTGAAGCCACGCCCACGCGGCCCTGCTCTATATAAGGGGGAGGCGGCGCCATGGCCCCCTCAGAGCAGCGGGAGCGCGGCCGGGGATGGAGCGGGCGCGGGGCAGGGACCGGGACAGCGACCGGGGACAGCAGGGGAAGAGCGGCCGCTGAGCTTTGTCAGGAGGTGCCGGGACACAGCGGCTGCGGCAGCAACACCCGTTCCCGGCCCCGACCGGCGCTGCGGCTCCTCCATCGCATCAACCCCTCCCCGTGCTGTGCCCATCCTGCTCCCACAGGGTAAAGCACAGGGCCCTGCCACTGCAAGGACAGCGCTGAAAAACACCCTCAGCCCTCTCAGAGGAGCCTGAAATGATAATAAATTAATTTGTCACCTAAGGGGTTTAAACAACCTCACCTTGGTCTGTTTCCATGGGTTAGATTCTAACAGCGGCCAGATGGCCTCTCCTTACCTCATGCTGGGCAACCTGGCAGCCTCCCAGAGCCTTCCCCAGCCCATCAGGGCACACAAAACACTTTGTTCCAACTGTTTATTCAGAGGTGAACTGAACCCATGTACCATTCCATGAGCAAGCTGGAACTAATGCTGGATTAAAAAGGCATTAAAAAAAGCATCTCTTACTTTGATTCCCTATAGAAAGCACTTGCTGAGTAACAGTTCATGAAGCAGCATCTCGAGGCTTGGGGCTGGATTTGGGCTGAGCTCACTTCTTCTTTACTCTTCCTTGAAGCCCAGCTTGTTCTTCACCCTCCGGGCCATGTAGGTGGCTGTGAGGACAGAGCAGGTGACCGTGAAGAGGAACAGGGCAGAGAAGTCGTGAGCCAGGTCCCCCTGGAGGGAGGAGTAGATCTCCCTCCTGGACTCGTAGTCCAGCACCACGGCCTCGATCTGCGCCAGCGTGCAGAGCACCAGGAACACGTGGAAGATCTGGTGGCTCTGCCCGAAGAAGTGGCACTTGCCGGGGAACCACTTCTCGGGGTAGGGATGGGAGAAGAAAAAGGCCCCGACGAGGAAGAAGAGCACCTGGCACTTGTGGTAGAGCAGGGCCGGGTCCGGGCGCGCCGAGGTGCAGATGCGATGGACCACGGGGCTGATGTCCAGCAGGTAGGCCAGGCCCGAGGGCAGCTCCTGGCACAGCCGGCCGGGCAGCGGGCAGGACGGGTGGAAGCGGAACTTGGCGTAGCAGGAGCCGGCGCAGGACAGCCAGGCCAGCCCCGCCGCCACCGGCAGGAAGAAGCCGCGGACGCGCTCGTGCCAGCCGGGCTCGATGGCGTAGTAGAAGTGCCCCAGGGCGCTGCCGTACTGGTAAACGGCCACCCCCACGTAGTCCATGAAGAAGAAGCTGTAGTGCCAGAACTCGGACTTGGCCTGCAGCAGGTGGGCGAGGCTGCTGAACGTCAGGTAGGTGATGGAGGCGGCCAGGATGATGAGCAGGGGCCGGGCGTGCTCGTCCTGCCCGAAGTCCACGCGCTGCCAGAGGCGCTGGAAGCGCAGCAGCAGGACCAGGGCGGCCGCCAGGTGTGACCAGACGTTGATGGCCTCGTTGTGCTGCTGGAAGAGCGTGGAGAAGTAGTAGCGCCAGGTCTGGCGCACGGGCCGGTAGCCGCCGTGGATGTAGGGCTTCCAGAACACCGGCGGCACCTCCGAGCTGCTGACCGTGGCCGGGGACAGCGGGCCCAGCAGCTGCAGGAGCTGCTTCACGTTGATGAAGAGCTGGCTGAGCTTCTCCGTCACCACCGTTGCCATGATGAGGCCAAACTCCGCGTCCTCGCCGCGCAAAATTACCTTTGGGGTGGAAAGAAAGTTTCGCTGTGGGGTTGAGTAGGGATTTTAGCATAAAAATCAACAAGCAAGGGCTGTTCAAAGCCCTGGAAATCCCTCACGACAGTGACAGAAAGGAGGCTGAAGGGAGGTTTAAGAACCCCTGAGGTGCCTCTGCTGCACAGACTGTGTGGAGGAGCCCGGAGGACCACGAGTATGGGGTTAAATGACACGGTAATGAACACAGCAGTGCCTCGCTCACCCCCCTTCCCTGTCGTTTGGGAACTGCTAAACAAACCAAGCATCCTAAACAAACCTCCCACTCCACATTTCCCTCCTGGAAACTGTTTGCAGGGTCTGTCCTTACAAATACCAACAAGCCGTGTTCCCACAAGCATCGGGGGGACCTGCTCTGCCTCACGAGGGGCGTCTGAGAACAGAAATAACCAACACCACTAACGGGGGCTGCATCTCCTGCATTTGGAGTTTTACCTCCTTTTTTCAGCTCCTGATTTTCCAAGCAGCTCCCCACAAAAACAACGTGGCTCGAGTGAGTTCATGCTGTTGCACCACTGAGGGCCAGCAGCGCAATCTTTGCGAGCAGGAATTTCCATATCTACATTTTGGAAGCTGCTGTCCTTACCCAGATAAAGGCAGCCCTGGCCAGCTTGTTCGGCCTTTTCATAAAAACTTATTGAACAGAATGTGCCCAAAATGAGATTCTCCCCCCACTTTACCTGCTCTTGCTCAGACAAGTCCTGAAGAAAACCTGATTCACGTCCAGCTTCAGTGCTGATTTACGCCTCAACCCCTGGCAAGTGCCAGGGACAGGAAAAGTTGTTCAAAGTTTGGGAACAGGAGGAGGTGGGGATGGGACTGTTTGTTTTTAAAAACTCTGTAATTTCCTCATCAAAATCGGGCTGTAACCCATTCCTGCCTGGATCTGGGGGGCACAGATGCAGAAAAAACAGGCTCTTGGCTGCTCGATTTCCCTCCCAAACGCCCTTTGCCCACCTCGCCTGGGTAGAGAGGCCCCACATCCCAAACAGCCCCCCCGGCTGGGGCAGCACCTCACAAAGGGCGATCCCAACCCTCCCCTGGCCCCCAAAACCCTCCCGAAAAGCTGCCACTTTCTCGGGCTGCCAGGGAAAAATTCACCCTCCAAACCTGTTCCGGACTCACAGCTTGGAACCGAAACAGCCCCGAGCGCTGCCACAGACAGAGGGCAAAAGCAGAACCTCCCAAGTTCAGCTGTTTTGACCTAAATTCCACGGGCACTTTGGAAGCAAACACTGCCCGGAGAACTTGCCTCAGTGCCAGGGCTGCCGCTGCCCTTGAGGACGCCCAGGTGCAGGGGAGGGGGCTCAGCTCCGGCCGTGTCCGACCCCGTTCCGGCTCCCAGAAGAGAAATTCCTGCGGGAAAGGCGGCCCTGGCTCTACTCGGGGAGATGCCGTGTCGGAAGCAGCGGGGAGCAGCCAAGCACGAGGCAGGAAAGGGAGCGGTGTTTACTTCAGCTCCTCCAAAACTTGTCGGAGCAGGATTTCATTTGCCGAGCTCTTCCCGGCTACCGAGCCTTGAGCGCCGCTCCGTTATGAAGGGAGCACATCCTGGAAATCCTTCATCTGCCTCGTACTCCAAAAACACCCTCCGCCTCCCCACGAGCTGTCGCTAACGCTGCCTCAAACGCCTGGCGTTTCCTCCGGAGCGCTTCCTTTCCCCAGCAGCATCCACCCCTCCCGCTGAATTTTTCTGTGATGATAAAGACTCGCCCCCGGCTGTTTACATCCCTGTTTGCTCCCGCCACAGAGCGGCACCCGGCCTCCCAAAGCGTCCCAAAGCACGGAGAGCTTTCATTTTCAAATTACCAGGGGTTTCCACCAGCCCGGATCAGCCCCTGACCCACCTGAGCCCCCGCAGAGCAGCAGCTCCAGCCCTGCCAAACCTGGGCAGCCCTGGATCGTTCTCCCTCCCCGGGGATGTTTCCCCCCGCGGGGCGCGGATGGGGGTGAGGATGAGCAGGGTTTTGGGCCCCTTCCCCTCGCGGTGCCTCCCCGGGACCCCCAGCCCCGCCCCGGCACCTGCAGAACGCACCGGAGCCGTCCGGGCTGAGCCGCCGCCGCCGGGCCCGCCCCGCTCCGGCCCCGCCGCCGCCTCCGCCCGCGGCTCCTCCCGGCCGGGCGGGGGTCCCGGAGGTCGCGGCCCCCGCAGCCCCTTGGAGCTGCTCCTCCCTCCGCACCCCCCCACACGGCTCCCCATCCCCCCCTCC
>VZTE01005153.1:227445-237542 GCA_013397775.1 Eulacestoma nigropectus
TTGGGACACTCACTGATGGCGATGTGCACCGAGAGCAGCGGTTCTGACACCCCTTTCCCCCCTTGGGACACTCACTGATGGCGATGTGCACCGAGAGCAGCGGCTGCGCCGCCGTCAGCGCCCAGATGTGGAGGCTGTGCACGGCCTCCACGCCCCGCACCGCCAGCAGCGTCTCCCGCACCGCGTTGAAATCCATCCCTTTGGGTGTCCCTGAGGAGGCAGAGCCGCGGGAGCTGCAGGGACGGGGACCACGGCACCCATGGGTGACCCCGCTGCCCAGTCCCCCCCCCGTGGGTCCCTACCCTCCATGAGGACGAGGAGGACGTCGCGGAGGATGGTCAGCGTCGTCCCCAGCACCAGTGCGGAGAAGAGGAAGGTGCAGATGGGATCCACGTACTTGTACTCGGGCTGGAGGGGGTTGGGGGGGTGAGGCCCCTCCGGCACCATCACCTCACCCCAAATCCCCATCGGGACCAGCAGGGCGGGCACACAATCCTCTCTGTCTCTCCCTGTGCCTGGCCACGGCTGTCTGGAGCTGCTGTCCCCGTGTCCCCGGCACCCCCTTTGCCCCCAGCACCCCCTTTGCCCGCGGTACCACCCAGACCTTGAAGAAGATGACGTAGGAGGCGACGAGGACGCCGACGCTCTGCAGCAGGTCCCCCACGACGTGGACGAAGGCGGCGCGGACGCTGGCGTTGGGCTGCTCGCCGGCTGCCCCGTGGCTGTGCCCGTGCCCCGTCTGGTGCAGAGCCACCCCCATCCTGCGGGCAGGGCACTGGTGACACCCCGGGGGCCACCAGGCTCAGGGAGGGGACACCCTGGGAGGGCAAGAGCCACGTGGCCGTACGTACACGATGTTGACGGCCACGGCGCAGGCGGAGGTGATGAGCATGACCCCGCCCTCGATGTCGTAGTCCCCCGAGAGCAGGCGCTGGGCCCCCAGGTAGACCAGGACCCCTGTGACCACCCAGATGGAGAGCACGGAGAGCAGGGCCCCCAGGATCTCTGCGGAGAGACCCCACCCCACATCGCTGCCTCACTGCCGGGCCGTTCCGAGCACCATTCCCGGCTCCCCGGCAGTGTTGGGGCACAGTGGGGGCACCTGGCACTCATCCCCGGGGATGCTCCTTGCACAGGGCTGGCAGCGCCTCTGTCTTGCCCTGCTCATGGTGCCAGGACTCTGCCAGGGCTCCCCAGGCCGCCCCAAAGCACCTGGTCCCCATGGGGAGGGCACCCTGGGGTGCTCCGATGGCATCTCCGGGGTGGTGCCACCGCGTTACCTGCCCGGTGCCAGCCGAAGTTCATGGTTTTGGTGGGGGGGCGTGAGGACACCCAGAGGGCAAAGAGGCTGATCATGATGCTGGCAAAGTCCGTCAGGAGGTGGGCAGCGTCCGTCAGGATGGCCAGGCTGCGTGCCAGGTACCCGCCTGCGGACACGGGACATCAGGGGGACTTCGGGGGGACTTCGGGGGGACTTCGGGGGGACATGGCAGGGGTCCTGCCCCGAGCTGGGCAGAGATCAGCTCACCCCGCCCCACAGTGGGGTCCCACTGGGTGTTTCAACCCACAGAAAGGCAACAGGGAGCTCTGGCCGCACCCCGAGCAGGGAATCAGGACAAGAGGGGCTCTGGGCAGCCACTCGGGGTGACCCCACGGGGACCACCCCACTGGACCCTGCGCCCAGCACTCACCCACGGCTTCCCCCACCATGAAGAAGAGGCAGATGCCAGCGGCCAGGTAAAGCTTCCTGCGCGCCCGCTGCTGCTGGCCGGGGTGGCCGCCGGCCCCCCGCGTGTGGCAGTGCCGGCCACGCCGTGTCCCCAGCTCCAGGGCGGGCGCCTGGCCCTGCAGCGAGCCGTGCCCGTCCTTCTGCGCAGCCCCCGCACAGGACCTGCCGGGCGAAGGGGTGGCGGGGGCTGGGAGGACTTTGGGGAGCGGGTCGGACCCTGAATGCTCCCCCTCAGCCCCTTCCCCGGCCAGACCCCACTGGGGAGCCCCACGGCAAAGAGGGGACACGACATCCCCACCCCCCCGGGCACCCCCGTACCCGCCTGTGCCCTGGCTCAGGAGGTGCCGTTTCTCGTCGCCGGCTGCCATCCTCCTCCGCCTCGGGGGGGTCGGCGTGGGTGACCCCGGCGTGTGGCCGGCGCTGGTGGCAGCCGGTGGCCTCGGCCCGTGTGAAGAGCCGGGATTCGTGTGCAAATCCCGGCTGGAGGAGGGACGGCCAAGCCGGCTGCAAAGCGCCCGCGGAGCCTTCCCCGGGCTGGGCCCCCTCGCCCGCCACCCCGGGGGGCTGCTGGTGGAGGGGGGGGATTGCTCTGGGACCCCCCCATAGCGTCCCCAGGAGCTGCACACCCGGCCGTGGGTGCAGCCCCCGCGGCAGAGGGGGATGGAACATCCCCGTGTCCCCTCCAAAGGCACGCGGTGACCCCCCCTCCCCGCTTTGGGGAGCCCTCGGAACCCCCCAGTTTGGATCCGGCCATGTGATGGACAAGCCTGGAGCCCGACCCCCCCTCCACGGCAGGGACTCCTGCCCCCCGCCCTGCGTGAGCAGCGTTAATCACCCTGGGGCTAATTGCACTTGTGGCTCAGCTCTGGGTGCTGCCTCAGTTTCCCCTTGGCCCCCGCTGAGCCGGACTTGTGTTTTTGCAGGAGAAAAGCGCTTATGGTGTACTTTTGCATTTAGGATGGGGGTTTTTTGCATTTATGGTGCATTTTTGCATCCAAGGGGTATTTTTGAGCTCAGTCAGCAGCAAACCAGCAGCTCGATGCCAAGACCATCCCCATTTCGGGGGCTGGCCCAGCCTGGAGCATCCTCAGCCCCTCTGTGACACATCCCCAACTCCGGGCGAGCTCTGGACAGGGCATCCCATCCCCAGGAGATAAATCCTGCCGGGTGCCGACCTGTTACATCCCGGGCAGGCGGCCAGGGGCGGCTGCCAGCACTGCCAGAGGTGCTAATGAGGCTGGAAATTAAGAGCTGGACCGGAGGTGTCCCTCTGCTGGGAGGGACACCGGTGACGGCACCAGCCTGGCAAACCCATCCCCGCTGCCCACCGCGGGGCTGGAAAGCCGAGAGCGAGAGGCGAGGAAGAAATAACCACCCAAAGCACCGGTTTTCCTTAGAAAATACGCAAATTTCAAATCAGTGACAATTATATACAAAACAAGGGAATTATAAAACGTGCGGAATCGTCCTAATTTGCACCCGTATAGAAAAGTGTCCTGTGCTGGAGCAGGCGCCGGCTCGCCAGGCTGCCGGTCCCTGCCCTGTGTCCCCCCACCCCAAATCCGTCCGGACATCCTGTGCCCGGGGGCGTTTCTCCCGCGCCGGCACCGTTGCTGTGGCTACAGAGAAGCTGCCGAGGGAGAGGATGGGGAGATCAAGGAGGGTCCAAGCCCCCAGAGCTCCCCCATGGGTGCTTGAGGGTCCTGGGTCCTGGGTTCAGCCCTGCCCCTTACCCATCACTGTCCTCTCGGGCGCTGCGTTCTCTTCCACCTCTTCTTCCTCCCCATCAAAGTATTCCTCATCTTCCTCTGCTGCAAACAAGCGGCCAAATGTCACCAGGAACCACCAGGAAAAGCAGGGGGTGTCGCCAGGTGGGTGGGAGTCGGTAAAGGGGCTTTGGGGGCTGAATTACCGGGGTCGAAGTCCAAGGCGTGGACGGCCTCGGTGAGGTGGTCCAGGCTCACGGAGAAGGCGTCCATGCTCTCATATCCCTGCTCAATCTTGTCCAGGCGACCACCCTTGGAGGCCTCCACGATCCTGGGCAGGGAGAGCACGGGTGTGTGTGTCCCTGTCCCCTGGCTGAGCTGGGGGAGCGTGGGGCACCAGGGCAGGGGGCCAGGGCATCCCCCCACCCTCCAAATCCTGCCCGTGGGGCTTGGATCACGGAGGTTTCCCCAATCTGAGCACTTACGTTTTGATGAGCTGCTTGGCACTCTGTGGAGAGAGAGAAGGGGGAGGCGGAGAAGGAGAAGGAGAAGGAGAAGGAGAAGGAGAAGGAGAAGGAGAAGGAGAAGGAGGAGAAGGAGAAGGAGAAGGTGAGTGAAGCCACAGCAGCCACCAGGGCGTCCCCAACACTGTGACCCCATGGTCGAGGAGGGGGAAGGTTTGGGGGTCTCACCACGAGGAAGGCGGCCTCCCCGGTCTCCTCGGCTGCCTGGATGGCTGTCTCCACCAGCCGGCTCGACCTCTCCAGCTGCTCCTTGTACTGGCAGATGAGGCTCTGGATGAAGGCGGTCTTGTCCGCCTGCTCCTGGGAGATGCGCTGCAGCAGCTCCGCCTTCTTCTCCTCCAGCAGCGCTGCCAGGGCGTCAAAGCGAGCACAGAGCTCCCGCTTGGCCGCCTCGCTGTTCTCCTGCAGGGACGAGGGACAAGGGATGCCACCTCTCTGTCCCTCCAGCACCTGCAGCATCCCAAGGGCTTCCCATCTCCATGAGCTCTGCCCCACTCCCGGCCATCCCCGGCTGAGGTTTCACCCCTAGGTTTTTGGGGGGCTTCTTTTCCCCCTTTCCTCACCTCGGTGCTCTGGCAGGAGTCCTCCAGCTGGGAGATGATGGTCTGGATCCGGTCATTCCCCGCCACGAGCATGGAGATGCAGTTGTTCAGCTCAGTCTGGTGAGGGACAGACAGAAGAAGTGTCAACTCCTGTGGAGATGAGAACCGCTCCCACCCCAACACGGGGACGGGCTGGGCATTGCTTGTCCCCAGCTCTGCTCCCCCCTCACCAGCCACGGCTGCTCTAAATATAGTCTGTCTCCTGGGCGAAGTCACCCGGGGGCTATTAATACCCCGTGAGCCAGTGCCGGTGTTATTTGTGACTGTCCTAGCTCAGCACATCGCCCCGGCCCAGCCGTGTCCCCCGCAGCCCCCCCGGCTCCCCCCCACGGCACCTTCTGTCCCTGGAAGACGGTTTGCAGCGGGGCCACCTCGCAGTCCTTGTGGGCGCCGAACACTTTGCACATGGAGCAGGTGGGGACCTCGCAGGTGACGCAGTAGATGTTGATCCGCTCGTCCTCGTGCTCCTTGCACATGGGGTGCTCCCCCTTTTTCAGTGGCCTGCTGGAGAGGGCGGCACGGCCAGGGTGACGTCCCCGTCACGGTGACACCCCCACCAGGGCGATGTCCCCGCTGCAGGGACACCCCTGCCACGATGGTGTCCCCACTGCAGCGGCACCTCCAGCGTGGTGACGCTGCACAGCGACCCCAAAATCGGGTTCCCAGGAAAGAGGCCAGGTCCTGGCATTAACCCCACAGCTGCTCCTTGGCGAGCCACCAACCTCTGTGCCTCTGTAAACCCCAGTACGTCCCAGTTTAAACCACCGTGGCCCTGGGCATGGCAGCGAGGGGCACTGGGAACGGGGGGGCTGCGGTCCAGAGGTGCTGCATCAGTGCCTAATTTTAGCCTGGTGCTGCCCGGATTTATTGTCACCCATCGTGTGACCGGGGTGGGGGCACCCAGAAACCCCCGGGGGGTCCCGGACGGGGGCTGCAGCTCAGTCATCCCATCCACAGCAAGGAGGGACACGGGGACAAGCCAACCCTCTGAAACAGGGGCAGGGCTGGGCCCCCCGGCCCCCCCGGCAGCCGCGGACACCTGCCACGTGCCATCGTCCCCGTCCCCATGGCTCTCGCACAATATTTACAGCGGTTCAGGGAATCCGGCCGGGGCTCTGCCCCGAGAGCCTGTGACCCCTCTGTCCCCTCCCCAGCTCCATCCTCGTACGCACTGGGGCCACCCCAAACTGTCCCTCCGCCCCTTATCAGAGCCTGTTGTCACGACCAGAGCCTGGATTTGTTCCCCACACCTCTTATCTCCCACCAAATGCTCCAGCAAGAGCGTTCGGGGGGCAGCAGGGCGTGCCCGGCTGCCACCACCCCACAAGGGACCCACCATCGCCCTGAGACAGCCAGAGGCACAAACTGCTCTGGACAGTGAGGAAATTGGTTTGAGGGAGGAAGATTTGGGCTCGGGGAGGAAGTTTTGAGTGGCAGGAGGAAAATTTTGGCCGAGGGAGGAAGACTTGAGTGAGGAAAATATTTGAATCGGGGATCATTGAGCCAGCAGGAAAACCCCCAGCTGCAATCTCTTGGGGTCTCAGCGATGGTGCTGGGGCTTGGGAGAGGGTCATCCCTGCGTCCCCATGTCCCCATATCCCCCTGTCCCCACCAGCCACGGCCGCCCATGCCCACCTGGAGCACTCCTGCTTGTAGGTATCGATGATGTTCTCCACCAGCAGGTTCCTCTGCAGCCCGTAGACACCGTGGCGGTCCAGCAGCACCTCGTGGCGGCACGAGGGGCACCGGAACCGGCCCCCCGAAATCAAACTGCCCCGGCTCTGCCAGTATGGGTTGGCGGCCTGGAGGGGAAGACGAACATCAGGGGGTCCATCAGTATCCCCACAAACATCCCAGTGCCCCCCAGGCTGGGCACGGGGACGGAACGGGCGCGGGGACCCCTCCTCACCTGGAAGACGTCGTTGGCGCACTTGCGGCAGAGGTTGTGCTGGCAGGGCAGGATGACCACGGGCTTGGAGAACATCTCCAGGCAGATGGGGCAGATCAGCTGCTTCTCCAGGCTCTCCATGGGGCTGCCATCCTGCAGGATGCCGGCTTGGAAATCCATGGGCTCGTCAGTGCTCTGCTCTCACCGCTCTCGGCGCCGGCACCCCTCGCCCCGCTATTTATAAGGCGCTCGCTGGTCACGAGCATCCCGGGGCGGTGTCGGGTGTCCCGGGGACAGCAGCTGTCACACTGTGGCGAGCTGAACCGTCGGGAAGGGCCGGTAAACAAGATGGGCACAGGCTGTCCAGGAGGCCCTGCCCGCCCGTGCCGTGGACATGCCTAAACCGCAGCTGCGGGGTAAACAGGGCCACGCGCTGCCCCGCGCACGCCCTGGCAGCAGCACGGCCCGGGGCTGGACCCCAAAACAGCATCAGAGTTGGGGCAAGGAGGGGCAAAAACCAGCACCGTGGTCATGAGGACGTTGTGATGGTTCCAGGAATCAGGCAGAGCCGGGCCAGCTGCAGCACGGGGTGGCTTACACGGAGTTTGTCCCTTTCCCCACTCAAACCATGACCACTTCTGGGGTGCAAACACACCTTGCCAGTGGCTCCCTGTGTGCTTGGAGGGGAGAGGCAGCTCCGGGGAGAGCCAGCCCCCATGCCTGGCACATGCAGCAGGGTTCCCCCTCCCCAGGCAGGGGCTGGGGGGCTCCTCTGTGTCCTGGCCATGGTGTCACAGCCGTGACCCAGCTGGCTCCGCTGCTGGGGTTCAAAACCTGACCCAGAAACGCCTGGGGGGGGCAGAGGGTGAGCACAGCCCTCGCTGAAAACAGCCCCAGACACGATGCCCAGCTGGCTGGCCACGGGCCAGCACTGGCCACGGGGAGAGCTGTCAGCACGGGCAGCTGCACCAGCAGAGGGTAACTCTACCCTTGCCACAGATGGGTCAGGATGGGGGGCACAGGGTGGGGCGAGGTGGCAGCTGCGGGCAGGAGGGGATGCAGGGACCTGGATGCACAGGTACAGGGGTGCACAGGTGCGTGGGCACGCAGGTGTGGGTGTGCAGGGGTGCAGGGGTCCGTGGGCACACGGGGGCACAGGAAGATGGTACATGGATGTATGACACGTGGGCACACGGACGCACAGGCACACGGTGTCGGGGGGCACTGACCCCCTTCTCTCCTCAGGCCTCCCCCCCACCCAGGGCGGCCCCAGAGCTGTTTCGGGGCTCCTTCTGCCCTGGCTCACGTGTGGAGCAAGTGACTGCGCCGGCACCCGCCAAGCACATCTTGCAAAATTGTTCCCGTTCCGGCACTTGGGGCTCTGCCAGCGAGGTGCTGGCAGGGGAACAGGGCTGGCTAGGCACCGGGAAGGGCAGCGCAGGGGTCGGACACTGACCGGACCCAGACACGACCTGGCCCTGCCCGGGGTGACATTGATTAACTAATTGCTTCTGGACTTGGTTAAGGGGATTCACAGGAACGGAGGGGTTGTAATGCCCTAAGCAGCTTTCTGAACCCACAAGGGGCTCATTGGCCTCTAATTGGCTTGGGACAGCTTAGGTAGGACCCAGGGCACTAATCACCCCCGGGATCCTTCCCAATTAACCCTGGAGAGCCCACTCTCCAGGGAATGAACCTCCCTCTGCTCGGTCTTTACAGGGCTCTGAGCAGTGGGTGGCCCTGGCTTCTCCCACAATGTCCCTGGGATAGCTTTGCGGTGGTTGAGGAGACAGCAGGGCCTAGGACAGGAGCCCTGTGCCCCCAGCTCCTGGGCATGGGGGGCACTTCCAGCCCTGCAGCCCGGGGAGGAAAAGGGAGCCATGGCACAGAGCAGGGAACAGAGAGGGGCGGCAGCTCTGGTGTCACTGTCACACAAAGCCAGAGCACAACCAAGGGTGCGAGGGGCTGTAGTGATTTTTTCCGGACGCCAAGCAATAAATCATAGAGCCCTGGAATTGTTTGTTTTGGAAGGACCTTGAAGCTCATCCCATCCCACCCCTGCCATGGGCAGCGGCACCTTCCACTGTCCCAGGCTGCTCCAGGACCCAGGGGACCACAGGGGCGGCCACAGCTTCTCCGGGCACCCTGTGCCAGGGCCTCCTCACCCTCGCAGGGAACAATTCCTTCCCAGCTAATGAACAGAAATTTAAGTAATTAATTAATGGATTAATTAACGCCACTGAACGCCCACCGCGCTCGCCCCGCCCCGCCGGCTCAGCTGACCAATCACAGGGCGCTGCTCCCGCGGTGGGCGTGGCCGCGGCTGAGGGGCCGGGCGGGCGGAGCGCAGCCCTAAGATGGCGGCCGGGCGGCGGCGGCGGCGGTGGCGCTGAGGTAACGCGGTTTCTCCCGGCCCGGGGGCGGCTCCGCATTCCCCCCCGGCTCCTGGCTGGTTGTAGCGGGGCGGGATCCGCGCTGCAGGCTGGGGGGACCCGGTACCCACTGCGGCGGGCAGGGCCCAGCGGGCCGGCATTGTCCCCCGCTCTGAGGCGAGCGGTGCGCCGGTGCTTCCCTTCACAACCGCAGGTGGGGGCCCGGTGCGGCCGCCCCGAGCAGGAGGGGGGCATTTATATTACCTGTATTATCTATATTATCTGTATATTTATGTTATTGCGTAATTGCCGCCGGTAGCGAGGCGGGCGGCGCTTCCCGGGCCCGCAGGAGCGAGCGGCGGCCCCGGCCCGGTGTCCGCTGGGCCGGGCCCGGCCCCGGGGCTCCCGCAGCGCTCGGGCAGCACCGCGGGCCGGAGCAGGGCCGGGGGCAGCCCCGGGGCTCGGCGCCGTGACAGGGCCGCGGTGGCAGCCGGCTCCCGACACGGGGCGACGTTTTGTGCCCGCTCGGGACCCGCTGTGCCCGTGTTTGAGTAACGCGGCGCAGTGTTTTCCCCCGGGGTTGTTTGGCCGCTGGTGAAATTGCAGATGCTGCCCTTGCTGGCCCGTCAGATCTCAGTGTTCAGGCTCTGATCTGAAGTTGCAGCCCTGCTTACAGGTGCAGCCTCGGCCCATCCCGTGAGTGGATTCTCCTGGTAACGCGTTTCTCACACACGTCGCATCTTGGTTCAAAACCTTACTGCAAATGTGCATCACACAGCTTTGCTGAAAGGTTAAAATATCTCTGTAGCATTGCCTGAGACTGATGATACCTTTTTTCTCTCTCTTTTTCTTTTTTTTTTCTTTTTTTTTCCTTAAAAAAAAAAAAAAATTGCCTAAAGCAGTGGAAATACTTGAAAGCTTCCTACTAATAACAGGCTGTTTCAGTGTGGTCCTTATTGCCTGGTTTACTGATATAAAGAGAATTACCTTTATCCCTGGCTGTCTTAAAGCTATTGTAGTTCTGATCTATCAGTGTGATTTTATTTATTTATTTACTTTCTTTTGGTTTTGCGTTTCATTCTGTTTGACCAGTGACCCTTGGCTAGCCAAGCTTTTATTTTTATTTTAATTTATTCCTGTGTCTAGTGAGTGTCCCGTTTTGGTTTGGTTGTGTGAAGGTGGTGCTGGTGTTTGGTTTGTAATCTTATAGGGCAGCGTGCAGGGAGGGTCATAAATCTGCAGCAGGGTTTGGTGGCTTTTTCTCTTTTTTTTTTTT
>VZTE01005154.1:0-72608 GCA_013397775.1 Eulacestoma nigropectus
TAACCGTGCAGAGGGGAACAAGATCCCTGCCCCATTACCCACTGTAGTTATTTAAGTCTCCACAAAATCTTCACATCTCCACTTGATAAATCATCCCACCTTTCTTTCAGGTTGGACCCTGAGATCTTCCCTACAGACCAAATTTATTAATCATATTGCAGACATGATGCATGCCTTATGTTTTAATTTTGCTGTTGTCTCTGATTGGAGACGACTGAAGAAACACCTGAGTCATCACCATTACAAGAGCTATGAGTTAGAGGTAGATTTTGACATTCCAAAGATGAGATGGGAGAGGTAATTAGTGGGACACCGGGTGCCCTAACAGTCTTCAGAATGTTTCAAGGAAAATCTTCTCATATAAACATGTAGAAAGCTATTTAGAGTGCACTCATGTGCATTATATATAGAAGTTGCTGACAAAAGAGAGATGGAAGGTGACTTCCATAAAAGTAACTATTAGAATGACAGAGCTCATTAATGAAGTAAAGAAAAAGAACAAGAGAATAAAATTAATGTGTTTTTAAAAGAGAGTCTACTTCTAAAATGCCCACAAAACTCCGAAGTGTTTAAGGCATATGTCAAAACTGTCCCAAGTTCAGGAAAGGACAGGACAATTGATTAAAACTGTGAAATCTTTAGTGACTTGACCTCCAAAAGGAAGTATAAAGTACCTAGCTCTGTATAAAAGAATTGTAAACATCCTGACATAAAACCAGAAAAGCTGAGGAGTAAATACAATAAGGTAAACACGATGTGAAAATCAAGAGCTGATCTAAGTATATGAATAGAGGAAGAAAGACTAAGAATGTTAGTCTGTGCCTGATGGAGAAGAAAGTCTTTCTTCCTTAAGGTACCAAATAACTTGCACCCAAGAAGGAGGAAAGAAACTGCTGAATTCCGCTAGTCAGGAAAAAAATCACATCAAATTTCTCCAAGGAAAAAGTCCATCAGTTTTCTCCAAAGACAGGATAACAGGCTGGGTGGCTGCAAAAGATGGAGCAAACCTCAAGTCTCTCCTTTAAGGGAGGCTTCTAACATATTTTATCTAACACTTTTATTGCAACAGAAAGAGAAACATCTGTAAGTTTGGTGCAAATTGGTCAAGAAACTATTTGATAGAAAGATAATATGGAGTGCAAAGCTCCACACAGGTGAGCCTGAAGACCTCTGACACTGGTATTTTCCGCAGTAACATGCAAGACAAAAGAGAGTGTTTACTCACTGCTTTTTTAACTCATTCCAGACTGGAAGGACTACTGTGAGTTGACATGAGCATTCAGGCAGTCTTGGAAAACTGAAACAGTGGTCCAACATAGATAGAAGGCAATTATGTAAACACAAAACCAAAATTTCACCTCTGGTCCCACAACACACAACCACAGAGATTTGTAAAATGTATAATAAAAGCATTACTTCTTTGTTTTCATGAGGATGAACAGCTAGGACAAGAAGTAATGGGATCCCATCACTCTAAGGGCCACTCAGATTGTTAGGAAACACTTTTTAGACATTACAAGGCTAATTAAGGAGTGCGTTAAGCTGTGTGGGTGAGCAGTGGAATCTCATTATAAATCTGTAGGAACAGGTTAGATAACATCTGTTAGGACCAGTTTACTTGCTCTTACGCTGTTGGAGCCAGGAAGTGCTCTCTCACTCTGCCTGTGATCTTGCAATACCAGGACTGAGCTGAGGTAGTATGAGCCATATACAGATGATAAAGGAATATCGCAAGGATCTACCAAGAGTGCAATATCTCGTTTATTACTGATGCTTTAGTTGTTGCTAATTTTTGCCTCTTACCCACACCCATGTTCATCTTTGCCTTAGTACCATGGCTGCGCTGGCAAGTACAGATTGCTTCTTGAACTGCCCTCTTAAGAGCTGTTAGTTACTGCTGGGAAACACAACAATAGATGTAGAATAATAGTAGTCTACCTAATGTTGACAGCTTACCATTTTAAAAATAATAATACAACTACTGTTGTTATTATTAAGGCCTTTTGCAGGAGTTTTACTGTATTTCCTAAAGTGGTGGGGTGTTTGAGTAATGTTTGCTAGCCAGCTTTTACAAGCTGCTTATACTTTTATGAAGTCACCATGGATCTGTAACCTGCCTATACATTTGTCTCCTTTGCAGTCATATCAAGTGATGCAAGGTCAGCTTGGGAACTGTGAGCAGTTCTGCAAAACTGAAGATGAAGGAGTCTTATATTCCTGTGCTGCTGGCTATGCCCTGGGCAGTGACAAAACCTGTGTTTCTGTAGGTACAAAGCCACATTTATAGCTCATTCTGTGGGACACATCACATCTGTACCATGTTTGGGAAGTGCTGCTGTGTTGCAGTGCCACTGTAGCATAAAGAACAATGTTAATTGTTCAGGCCTTTCACGTGGCTTACTTGAGCTGTTGATAATAAATTTAATAAGACCATAGCTAAAGGACTTCATTTAAGTAACATCACATTATGCAACTGTGAGGGCTATGTGGCAGCAAAAATAGCTCAAGAAAGTATTCTGTGCAATTGTGTCTCTCAGGGGACTTCAAAATCCGTGTCCCAGCAGGGGTAAAGCCACATCAGAAACTGGTGATTACAACGGGGCTCAGGTTCCTCTTCTCCCAAAGACTGAAACAGGACTTTCATGTTATGGAGGATTTTGTTAGAAAGTAACAGGTTAGATTTTTGATTGATAAAAGTTGGTGTCTATTTTCAAGGCCTCTGGGACATGCTGAACACCTACAGATCCAAATAAGTAGAAATCCAAGAAACTTCTCCCTTTATAGTACACAGTTCGCAAGGACTCGTTATCATTTCAGTGGTAGTAACATAATGTGACATATCTCACTTGTTTCTCCTCAAATATCACCTGTTCCATTTGAAAGAAATACAATTTGCATTTCTCTTTTCTTCTAACAACTGCAGGTTTTCTGCAGTTAGCATGTGGCAACCTAAATACATGAATAACAACTGACACTGAATTTAATTCCATCAGTTTTGCCTTCATTCAAATTGAACATTGCAATGAAAGTTGGAACTACCTCAATGTTTCTGTGGCAGTACATTCTTTACAGAAACAAGCTGGACTAGGATAACATCAAAGCAAGACAGTATCAGAGTTGGACAGCATTTTAAAAGCCACTGAAAAAGCTACCTGATTTTCTAGATCTATAAACACGTACACAGGAAAAAACCTAGCAAATGCAAAAACCACTCATGTATCCACAAGAGTCTAATTAACTGTGCATGTCACTGAGTGAAATGAGCTGTTAGATGAAGCTCATTGAATTGGAAAGGCTTGGTTACCATCACCAAAATCACTGCTGTTCTGATATCTTCTTGCTTTCTTCCTGAGATACTTTCTTCACCAGCGTTATTGATAGAATGATTTTGGCTATAATAAAGTGAATGCATTGCATACCCTACAAATTACAATACTGTTATATGTTATTATTTATATAAAGTATTATTTAAATCATTCACAACTGAAAAGATTTTAAATCTACAAGGGGAACTAGTATTTCAAGACTAATAAAAGCCTAACTCTCTTATCAGCTGAACCTGACATCCTCTGTCTGCCTTATTTCCCAGAGAAAAAAAATATTTGTTTTGCAGCCAGTTCAGTGGTATGTCAAAATTGTGAAGCAGATATTGAGATGTTTGAGCCTCTACAGAAAAAGTACTCTGTACTTCAAAAAGTGCAGTACATATTTTGGAAGACAAGAAGAAGATGTTACAAATTGGATTGTGGCATAAAATGTGCAATATTTTTCTCATTCCCTAGCTTCACCATATCCAGTTTTCAAGTGTGAAAGTCACCGTTGTGGAATGATTTTTATAATGGAATTTGTTGATCAGTTTGAAAGGAATAGAGCAGCTAACTTTGTTCTTCGATGGTCACAGTCTGGTTTCCCTCTAAAAAGCTCAGAAAACCCATTCTGTCTGTCTCATTTGTATTATTTCCCTGCCATTTTTCTCTGACACATCCTGAACTTCAGGCTGCAGAAGGAACTTGAGTCAGGAGTGACAGTGCATTGTATGTCATAGTGTTCAAGCCATGGATAGAAGTTCAACCCCTGATGGCTGTATTTGTCTCACCCTGACATCACTGCTCCAAAGGATATACCCCTGTTTGGATTCCTGTAGGACCTCTGTTGAAATCTCTGATTATAGTTCAGCCCTAAACTACTGGGAGAACAAGCCTGATATATGGAACTGTGAGCCATGCTCGGATGTGTCCCAGGGACTACAGGGAGGCCGTAACACAGGGCTTGCATTTGCTGACCCATTCCCTCATTGCCATTCATCTCTCCTCCCATCCAGCCCTCCATGACCACTTGCCCCACTTCTGCAGCACTCCCGGTTTATTCATAACCAGTTACAGAGGGCACAGACACCTCTGATGGGCTTTGATTGCTGTCTTTTGCTCAACAAGAATTCAGAGGAATCAGTCATCTGAGCTTCTCCTTCCTCACCTCCCAGTTTGCATTGCCAGGCATGAAACACCATCATCAACCTCAGATGGTCAGTACCAGATAAGAACAAATTCTGTCTGCAGGGACACTTACCACAGCTGCTTAATTGCACAGAGAATTGCAATCCTCACTCTAGACACATACCCAGGCACATCTCATCAGTGCTCTGCCTTAATGCTCTTTGGGTCCGCACAGACAGGATAGAGTTCTAACTCCAGTCATCCTGAAGATGTACTTTGAAACTTGAATAAGCTTTTTTTGCCATTCTATTTCAATATGGATGGAGGGTTTTTTCCTGTCATAAATGCAGAAGTCAACCTCCAAAAGCAGTCCAGCAGTGTGACACTTGCACAAGTCCACAGAATCCGTGTCTCCCATGGCTTAGAAGTCAGATTTATGGCAGGAGCCAGTTCCACCACCTAGTTACATATGTCTGGGTTGTGGGTGGAAGATGTCGGGTGCAGTCTTTGCACTGGTGCTGCTGAGGTCAGGTTAGGACTTTGCTCCTGCTGAATCTCTTGCAGAAGAAGTGACTGGTTGGTCAAAGGAACAATTTAAATCATAACATCTGGACGCAGCTGCAGGGCTGCTGCCCCATGTCCTCAGTGGAGAGAGTCAGGCAGAAAGACAAAGGAACAGGAAACTGCATTAAAAAATCTGAATTCCAGGTAAAGTCCAAACGCTTTCTTATCTCTTCATTGTCCACTTCAGACTGCGTCAGTGTTCCAGGAGTTTGCCTGAAAAATCTGCTATTTAGGTTTCTCTGAGAGCCATCCTTAATAATTTTTATCCTGAACTCCAGGTTAAGGCAACGGGGAGATATTACCAGAAAAAATTGGAGAAAAAAAAATCTTTATCCAAACGGCACAGATTCCAAAGTGATTTTGATTAATTTTTCACAAGGGATGAGGGAATATTCCTCATCTCAGAGCAAAAGCAAGCACTTTACCAACCCCCCTTATCCATCATTGAAACTGTACATAGGAGCTGAAGTGCTACGGTGCTGTCTGTTCATGTGCTCTGCCATTTTCTGGTTCTTCCATAGCCAGTTTTATCGGTTGGAATTTTAGTAGGGAAAAGAATTTTAATATAAAAGTTGAGGGAAAAGGTAAAGAAACATGAATGTGGAAGTAAAGAAATAATGTATTTTAATAAATGAAATATTAACAACAATTGCTATTTTTAACAGTATATGCACAGAAACAGAAAATGTCAGAGCTTGCATCTACAGAGATCAGAGAATCATAGAAGGGTTTTGGTTAGAGGGGACCTTCAAAGATAACCTTGTACAACACTGCCTGCCATGGGTAGGGACACCTTCCACTAGACCAGGTTGCTGAAAGCCCCATCCAGCCTGGCCTTGAATACTTTTAGGGATGGAGCAAATGTCAGAGTAGTTCCAAGGTGGCTTTTGTTTTCACTGCATCAGGAGACTTGCATATCCTTAAGGGTAGGCTCACAGTCTTGTTGTGAGTGCAGCACCTAAAGGAGAAAATCAGAGCACCCTGGGGTTACATTCCATCCCCTGTTCGCTCCTCCAGGGTTTCCTGCAATCTGTAACCAAACCACAAAGACGGTGCTGATGCTCTTTTGAAACACCTGCAAGTTCCTCCCGCATTTAGAAATGCTGATACACTTCAGATTTGGCAAGAAAAACTTTTATTTTTTTTCTGCAGGTGGTGAACAGACCTGGCTAATTGCAATCCAGGTGTTTAGCTGAAATCATTAGCCATTTTAACTGCACTAAGCAGCTCACTAGCTGAGGTCTGCATTTGCAAAAAAGCATATGATGAGTTACTCAGGACAGCGGCCCTTGGCCTATCATGCTGCAGCAGGGCTGATGGCCGACCCATAGCATGAGATGGGTAATATTGACATATCCCCATCACTGCCCCATCACTGCCTGGGCAGCTGGGCTGCAAACCCACTTCCCTGGGTTGCTGCACGGGGCAGGGAACAACTTCCATGTGAACCAGTTGCTAAAGCAGGACTAACTCCCTCAGCTGCTCCGTCCTGAGGAACTGCTAGCTTCATATCTGACACTGTCTGCAGGCTTCATCCTGGAATGAATAACCCTTCAAGAGGAAGGCAATCCCTAAACAGGCCTGCAGGAAATAAGGTGCAGGACTCCATAATGAAACACGTCACCATGTGCTCACTGTGGTAATTAAAGGAAGGGAAAAAGAAATCCCAGTAACTCTTTATAAAGAAACACATGAGGAAAGGACTGCCCTTTTAAACCCCTCTGTTTATAAAGTTTTTCATAGTAATATGAAAGTTAAAATGTAAGCCTGTTGCATTGATGTCAATACAGAAAAAGCGAGGTCAGTGCCATATGTACTGAGTACACTGTGTCCCATTCCTAAGGACACAGCTGCTCTGTCAAGGGATACCTTTTGTAAAAAAAATCCCACAATAAGAGAAAAATGACCATGTAAACTAAGATCTTGTGAGAATACAGCTTCTGAAGCTCTGTGTTAATAATATTAAACCAATTTGAATAACTAACTTATACCTACAAGAGTTTCTTAATTGATGTAAGTTTAAGTTTGTGAAATGTAAACAGTTTCTTTAAAAAAAAAAAAAAAATCTGCAGATCCACAATTTTGTGCTGGGTTCTGCAAAGTCCTGTGCTGACATCAAGTGGTGACATATTTTTCATGCTGAAAGGAGCCAGACTGGCTGTGCTGTGTATGCATGGGATGATATTCGTTATCATGAGAAGGTAAAGGCAAGTAGTCCCAGGCCACTGGGGGACTACAGCAGCAGCCTCACTGGCAGATGCTCCCGTGGGGATGGACAGCCAGAGGAGTGTGGAAAAGCAACACAGCCACTGCCGTGCAAGGCAGGGAGGGTGACGTGAGCCCCCACAGAGACTCCTAGGCACAGGAGGTGCTGTCTGAGCCCCCAGCACCCGCCAAATGTGACCACTGGCAACAGCTCTCCCTTTCCTAGCCAAGAAAGCTCTGGCTGGGACAGGTACAGTGGGGCTTGGTGGCCTCAGGTGACTGAGGAGAGCATGGAGAGCTCATTTACTAAGGAAAGCTGGACACACAGTTAACCTAAGAGGATGGGAGGCTGTATCAATTAGTTCTGCAGAAATACCAAGGAGGGCAAAACAAATATGTAAGGTCATGAACTGGCTGTGAATAAAATTAAGCTTGGTATTAGAAGGGTTTTAACTCCAAGTGAACTTCTGGAACAACAGCCCTGCAGAAACTGTGCAGGAAAACCCTCCCACTATGGAGTTTCAAAGCACAGGCTGATTATTCGCTGCAGGTATTAGGGCCCGTGATGTGAGCTGTAACATCAGCCCTGGGTTGGTAGGGACTGGCCTTGGTGAGGGATGTGATCTGTTTCCCTCACCGGCTTCAATACTCACTGAAGCTTGTTTTCAAAGGTGCAATTGATGGGAAGTGAAGTTTTATTTGTGGGTTTACCCATGGATGTTCAGATCAATCATACTTTGTTAAAAGAAGTGCTTGCTCAAATAATGGCTGGGGATTTATGACATGAAAACACAGAATGGTCTCTGTTCATAACTCAGGTTAAATAGAAAACCACTCTTCCTCTCCCTGGCTGTTGATCTGAGTGTAGAAATGGTTTCCTGCTCTTGCCATGAGGCTGCCTGTGCTGGGAGCCCTTTGCCATTGCATGCCAATGGGTTTATCCTTCCTCTTGCCCAGGGCTGGGAAGCAAGGTCACCCTGTCCACCAGGTGCACAGCTCAGCAGCCCAGGGAGTGCTTCGATCCTCTCTGTACTTATACCTCCTTTCACAGACTCTGTCTGTGCATCTCTGTGACTGGAATCCTGATGTCAGGAAGAGTTTTCCATGCTCTCCTTCATGGCTGGGCATTACAAACCTAAGAGTGAAAAAGAAAAATGCCATAGCCATTCAGATGCATCTCTAGGGGAAAAATTACATTTAGGGGCTTAGTTGCTCCAAAAGCTTGGAGGGTGGGATTTGCCCATTGCAGCTAAGCCTTGATAAATGTTCTGTGGGGACAACATTGAAAAGAGCCATGTCATATAATTAGTCCCTGAGGTTGTTGTCCAGCCTGTGCTTTGATATGGTACAAAGAAATGTTCATGCTGTTCATCTCCACCCATGCTGTGTTATGGTAAGTGAATGCTGGGGCATGGGAGGAACACCCAAATCTTGGAGCAGCTCTCAGTGGCACTGGCAAAGGGCCCCATAGTCAACCAGGGCACAGAGAGAAGGGGCACTGTTGCAGTACTGAGCTGAGGGTTGAATTTTTTGGTTTGGGTTTGGTTTTTTTGGTTTTTTTTTTTCCCCATGTGTTGACATTGCAGCCAGGGTTTGCCCTTAGAGGTTTTGTTTTCTCATGAACAGCTGGACTTTAAACTTCAATGTCTTTCCTGTAGCCATTTCCCACAAGAGCTGCAGGAATGCAGGCAGGCACCATTAGCCTCAGAGGGTAACAATGGCAAGGTGCTCTTGGATAATATTCTTCCTTCTTTCTGCCTTTTTCCTTCAGACAGAGCAGACAGGTATGGCTTTTGTTTTGTTGCACCTTTAATTCTGATTTGTGCTGCTGCTTTTCAAGAAACACCAGTAATTTTGTACCTTGTATAATGTTTACTTTGTAGCACAGAGTGACATCACTGAAAACAGTCTGTTCCTTATTTTCTTTACATTTCTTCTGTTTATTTCATGCAGCTAAGTGAAAACTGTTGTGGGCTAACAGGGCAATGTAGCTTTGAAGTACCATCATTTATGCCAGGGTAATATTTTGTCTTTCATTACAATTTTTAGAGTGTCCCAGATATTAAAAGAATTTTGTTTTATATTTCTAGTTGCTGCTGAAATAAAAATAAGAGAGTCCTATGAAAGAGGCTGATACGCATGCTTGTTATAGCTTGAAGAAATTTATGTTTCTGTATCAATCCTCCATGGTTTGTTAAAAATAAAGAGGAGCCAGGCAAGGAAGAAAAAGATGGTGATCGCTTAAGAAAGTCAAAACACCCTGCAGCAGAAGTTCACTGCCAGCTGTGCTGGATGTGGCAGAACCACTGCATGGCAGAAATGTGTGCTGGGGGTCAGAAAACATTTAAAATGCAGAACAGAGTCATGAAGCTTTTCCTCTTTGATATCATGTGCAAGTCAGTTGCTTATGGGGTATCCTTCAAAAAGATAACTAAACATCTGTACACAGTTTCAGAATAATTTTGGTATTGCTCTCACCTTTTCCAGTTCTGTGATTATTGATTATTTCAACCAGCAGTGTTGGGCCCCAAACACTGTATAAAAGAGAAAAACCCCCCAAATATTCCCTGCCCCAACACATTTACTTGCCAAGCACAGAAGAACTGACAAACGTGCTGACACACGCAGTCACATGTTGATTCATGTGGAAGCACCAGCTGCCCAGCTGGGAGGCAGTTTTTGATGGAGGTATCATTTGCAAAGAGGAGTTTTAAGGTCTGTTAACTCTTGTGTCTCTGGTCTCTCCTCCTCTTTATTCAAATCCAAAATATTGCAGTGTCTTCCACATAAACAGTGGTACGTAATATAGCCCTCTTAACTACGAGCATTGCTGAGGGGTAGCTTTTATTTATTCTCCTTAAGAGAGAATTGATTGAGAACTCAGCCATGTCATGGCTCTGCTTCTCAGCAAAAAAATTGCCATGAACTAAGACTGAAGAGCATCAGTTTGGATCCACCATCATAAATTAACACAACTAATATTCTCTTCTACCAATGAGTCTGAAACCCCTATGCAGCCTCACAAAATAGCCTCGGCCTTTTATAACGATGTTTTTCCCCTTTCCCTGGCTGTGCCACCACACTCTGCTCTCTATGTCTCATGCAGTAAAATATGTGCCAGGAAGGCCTTCAAATTCCCCCTGCTTGGGAGGAAGTTAGGCATTCCCCAAAAGTAAAAGGTCACAACTCCTCCTGAATTTGGGCTAAGACAGTAGGGCTCTTTAAGTATGGAAATTTTATGTGTCTGAAACTCCAAATCAACCAAAATTATTTATCCTAAAAAAGAAGGTAAAAGTATATAAGGAAATGAATCTAAGTATTTACATTAGTGTTTTGTCATACAATGTTCCAGTGTTTATATCAGCTAATGATGCAAATAGTGTTATCAAGAGACAGAGGCGTGCCAGTTCCCTCCTTCTGGAGGAGGTCCTTCAAGGCAGCTTGGAAAGAGAATGCCTAGAAGAGATATGTACACAAGAAGAAGCAAGAGAAGTATTTGAAAATGATGAAATGCTTGTAAGTATTTTGTTTTCCTGCGTGCACAAAAAAACCTACTGCCTTAATCCTTTACTTATGAAACACAAGACTGCTTAATTTCTTTGGATTTCTTTCCATGTGAAATCTTTGCATTTGCCATCTCAGCAGGTAGCAAGCAGGTGTCTTCCATGGTCAAAATGGAAATGAGGAGGTCAGCTCTGATATTTTTCGAGTCCTCTCCTGAAAATTATGTCATGTTCCTTATGTTATTAAATCACATGGTTGTTGTCCCATCCTGACCACACACAGAAATACAGCTTCAGCATCCTTTAGGGACCAGGAGGGGCAAAGGGGTGTTGGTCAGCAGAAGAGCACCTGAAGGGCAGCACAAAGGAATTCCAGCCACTCTAGCCAGTATTTCAGATTCATCAAGGCCCAACTCAAATGCCTCTACACAAATGCACGCAGCATGGGGAATAAATGAGAGGAGTTAGAGTTGTGTGAGGCACTGGAACAGGTTGCCCAGAGAAGTTGTGGATGCCCCATCCCTGGAAGTGTTCAAGGCCAGGTTGGATGGGCCTTTGAGCTACCTGGTCTAGTGGATGGTGTCCCTGCCCACTGCAAGAGATTGGAACTAGATGATTTTTAAGGTCCCTTCCAACCCAAACCATTCTGTGATTCTATGGTTGGGACGGAGGGGATCAATGCACCAACAAGTAGTGGGACCTATAGATAGAGGTTCACTTGGCAAGTAGCTGCAAATTCCTTTGCACAAGAGGCTCTCCGGACATGTACAGATGGATGCTGTGCTCTTTAATGGGAATCTGGTTGGAGTTTTGTTTGCAGGGAAAGCAGAGGAAACAGCTGTAGGGCTGCCCATGGGCAGCCATGGTGCTTTGGGGAAGGGAGGGGTGGGCAGAGGTGTCCCTTTGGGGAAAGCAGCTTCAGGGGCAGCTGCAGTACCCAGGGAAATGCAGGACACATGGTGGTGGTGACCAGTGGTGGTGCTCTGCAGCTCTGCTCTGTGCTGACCGCTCTGCCTCCAGCAGCACCTGCTGGGGGCCAAGTGAGGCGGGACAGGATGGGGTCACTTCCCAGGCTGCTGCACACCAGAGAGACAATAGCCAGCCAGTTTTTTCAGGAAGCTGCATTGCTAAAGGATCCAGCTGTTCCTCTCTGGCCTGTGAAGTGTTTCTTTTCCTTTACAGCTTCTTAAGAAACAAAAAAGTAAGCAGTAGGCAAAGCCCCTCCCTTCTCATGCATATTTTGCTAGCAAGGCAGAAATCATAGCTGTGCAACTTTGTAAACATTAAACCGTTGTATATATTCTCTCATAATATGTTTTTGGTTTACCAAAATATTTATGGCATATTACATTACTTGAGAATTAAAATCTAATTTACTTCTTTTTTTTTCATACAGAAAATGTTTTGGGATATCTACTATGGTAAGCTGGTCTCTTGATTTCTCTCCTTCATAGTACTGTCACATTATGAACATTATGATTCAGTCTAATACTGGTTTTCTAAGAGTTGTTCTATGAGAAACAACCAGTCTCTATTTGTCATGCCTGTAGTAAAGCAGAAAAAAAAATCTAGATATGAAATGATTTTTAGGAAGTAAAATTAGGAAATATTAGGAAAAACCATTTAAAGCTGCAAAAATAATAAAAGTGGAAGGTGAGTAAAGGTTATCATAGCAAATAGGCTACTTCTTTTCCTGAATCTAAAGCTATTCTAAAACAGCCTGCAACATGAGAAAGTCTATTTTGCTGATACAACAGAGCAGCACAGTTTTACCAGCAAAATCTCCCAAATACAGAATTAGCTCTTAAACCTGAGTGAGATAAATAGGTATTAAAAGCTACTGAGTTGTCTGCAAACTCTGCACACTGGGGTTGCATCATTCCCTGTTCAGCTGCCAAGGCAAGAAAGAAATCTGTAGGAGCTGAGGGCCTGATGTAATTAATGTCACCTGAACAAGGAGCCTATGGCACCAGCTTATGGTGACTATGCCCTATTCCCTCCTTTTTTTCTGTATGCTTCATCCCGGGTTTTTCCTCTTGTTTTTAACTTAGTTATTATTAATTTCCAATCTTAGGTTTAAAGAGTGGATAAGGAGGTGGCAAAACTAGCAGTCAGTAATAATTTTCTTCACAAGCCACTAAACCACTGAGTCCTGGGAATCATTGCATAGAAGAATCCCATTAGTGCTATAAATATTATGAAGAACGATGCTAAATATCTGGCATTTTATTACTTCTGTGAGGGAGGGATTAATTCCTAATTTGAGTCATTGGATATTTGTACTAAGCATGTCATGCAGGCTTCCTCTCGAGTCTAGGAAGAGAGAAGGGCAACCAGTTCAGAATGGTCCCTGCAAACAAGCTTTGCCACAGTCAGGACACCTTACCCACTTCAGCCTCAGGGGTGGCTTTTTTGCTATAATTAAAAACTGTATTTTGTGTCTTCTCCCTAAAGAACAGCAGTGTATGTTTCCTTCTTTGTAATGTTTTCTCTAACAGTTTGAAGAGCAGCTTCTTTCCTCCTCACTAAACAAACACAATTTTTCATCCTGTCTTCCAACAATCTCGTTTTCTAGACCTCTGGTATCCATGTTGCTTTCCCCCAAAAGTCCAGGGTGCAGTGGATAAATCTGCACTGTGAACAAAGGAGGGCTGGGGAGAAAGGCTGAGCACCCACCTACCTGCTGGGGCACCCACCAGCTCTGTTTTGTACTGTTCCGCCTTTGTCTTTTCAAATCAAAACTGATGTAGTGGCATCTGCTGGATGTCTGCTGTCAGGGCACTTTGCCTGAGGTCACACTTGTCCCCGACCCTCTTTTATCAACAGTATAAACTTAGCCATTGACAATCTCTCTTTAAACGTCACTTTCTAGAAGTTTTGTGCATGTCTTATAGCGTTTTGTGCATGTCTTATAGCGGTCTGCTCACTAAATGACAATGTCATTGGAGACATTTCTATTCTATGATGTTCACTGATTCCCCCTAGGTCCCCTATCCTATAACATAATTAGATTTAAATGGCTTAAATTATTTGATCTTGAAAAATGTATGTTGGTTTTTACTTACCACCTTTTTGTATTGCTGGGTGCTTACAGTTTAATCATTCCCGTAGCTTTCCAATGACAGAAATCAGACCATTTTCTCTCTATTTCCTTGAATCTTCTCTTTCCTCCTTTAATAAAGCAAGGTGCTGGATTTATTTTCTTCCCAGCATGCATTTCAGAGGCTTGAATCCATCTAATTGCTTCAGGCTACAGGGGTAACCCTTCCCTAGCTCCAGCTCCTCAATTCTGCCTGCTCAGCTGTGTAGGTGAGATTCCCCTAATTCACCCAAAACCCCTCCCTGGAGGCCTACATTGTGCTTGGATATGCTGGTGGCATCTGACTGCAGATGGGTTGAAGGTGGTAACTCTTTCAGCCAGTATTTTAGGACATCTAATACTCAAAGATATGTGTACCCACAGCCTAAGCAGATGGTGATTGGTGTTTTTTTCCTGGTAGCCAGCAGAGTTTTCTTTTTTTCATCCCTGAAATCAGCTAGAGCAGCTTGCTAACTGAGTTAACCTCTCTGGCAAAGTGTTAATTTTTAGAAAGGTTGGACAACACATTCCAGATTAGGCTTTTCTGGCTTGCTTATGGATAGCCTATGTCTACAATAAGTAGTTGTTACTTGGAGTATGTTTTCAAACTGTTTAGGAGTCATTCCTGTGAGCAGCTTGAAGGGAAACTGGCAGCTCTTCCTGGTGCTTCACTCATAGTGAGGACACTCTCATTTCAATGTTTGGTTCTTCAGAAAAATTAGACTTGCTAGTGTCTGAGCTGCTGTATAATAATAGAGCAGATACATAAAAGTTGTATTTCCTCCTATTTTGATGTTGCTTGCTGTACACTTGCTATATAATTTTGATGCCAGCTTTTTCTATTCAGTGCATATCAATCTAACATGGAAGACCTAAAACACCAGTCTCATATTACATTTGTAACAAAGCAGGAACTGTAACTCAGTCCTTTTCCCTGAATCAGAGCATCCATCCTCCAGAAGCAGGCTCTGCCTCAGGGCAGCTCCCAGCCTCTCTGACAGGGGCTGCAAGAGTGCCTCTGGAAGCAGACTTGAGCTAAAATAACCCCTGAGGAGCAGTTCAGTGACACTTAGCCCATTTCCTTCCAAACTAGTCTCATGACACTTCTCTGAGCAGATCATGTGCCAAAAAGGGGGCCGTGTAATTTGGGATCAGTGGTGGTAGTGACTCCTCCCTCTCCATTTCTTCAGGTGGCAGGAGGTGCTCCTCGAGCCCCTGCCAGCACAATGGCGTGTGTGAGGACAGCATCCGTGGCTACACCTGCACCTGTGCTGAGGGCTATGAGGGAGAGAACTGTGCTTTCGGTAAGACATTGTCCCCCTTCTGGAGAGCCTCATCTCCTCCTGTCACAGGGTCTCCCCATGAAACCATACACAGCTCTCCCACTATGCCAGTTACCATGTTTTTGGTTAAAACACACAGTTCTGGGCAGAGCAGGGGTGATGTGTGCTGCCTGTCTACAAAATACCATGGCATCCTGAGATTCCTCAGATTGTCCCTGTGCCCTGAGCCTCCCTTCTCTGGGGATGCGGCAAAAGGGCTGAAACCAAACCAACTCATGGGTAGACCCCAAAGCCAGCCCTGGCACTGCCACCTGCACTGCCTGTCTGCTTGTCCTGCTGTGGTCCCTGGTGTGTGGCCTGAAGGACCAAGGCTGCAGTGCCAGAGTGGCTTCCCAGGCACCCTGGGGCCTCTGAGGCCACACACACCCACGAGACAGTCCCTCAGGACAGAAGGACTGCAGAAAACAAACCGTTTCCAGTGGAAGTGAAAAGCATAGAATAAAACAGATGCTTTCTGGCACAGGAAAACCCTGGGCCAGATACTACATTTTTATATCTGCCAGGTTCTACTTTCCAGCCCTTACATCAGTATTTCTGCTGGTTCAGAGGTCTCTTGGGGTGGGAGACGCCCTGGCTGCAGCAAGGCAAGGTCATTTTCTGTATAAGGGGTGTGACTGTGACCAGTTTCTGAGGGAGCACAGAAGGTGACACAGCTTGGACCCATGCTGGGAACTAGATCATCTCAGCGTGAGCCTTAGGCAGCCATGTTATACAAGTTTTTTTGCTACCTATGAGCTAGGTCAAATAGCTGTTGCTTTGTGCTAAAGACTGAGGTGTTTGCCGAGCTATGGAAAGTTGAGCATGTTTCAAAGTTCATACTCTCTTTCTTTTTTTCTTGTCTTTGGTGGCTGATGATTTAAACAAGTGTGCAAAATGAGAGCTGTGCGTTTGTTATTTCTCAAAACTAGAAACTTTAGCTGCCTTCTTCCTCAGAGAATACTTGTCTCCTTAACGTGTGCAACAGTTCCCCTCACTGCAGATACTTGGTGTTTTGTTTAAAAACCCATGGCATCCTTCCATGGATTCACATGGAAGGCCCAGTTTGACCCATGGGCTAATAATGGTCCCCAGAACTCAGAGGTGCAATGTCTGGTGCAGGGAGGTGCAAGGGGGAGCACAGTTTGCAGTGTGTCTGTGAATGCTGCAGAGACTCAACTCTCTCCAATTTCTGCTTAACAAGGGAAAAAAAACCCAAAACAACAGTGGTAAATACTACCAAGCCAGAGTCCCTGCCCTCCTCCACACAAAGCGAATAAAAAATAAAACATAGAGGACTCATGCTGTGAAAGAATACTCCAGGTGAACTGTTCCCAATGTTTTTCCTCTGCTTGTTCTGTTTAGCTAAAAATGAATGTCACCACCAAGCAAAGGTAGGATGTGACCACTTCTGCTACCCAGGAAGTAATTCCTACCGCTGTTCCTGTGCTGATGGCTATGAGCTTGGGAAGGATAAAAAACAGTGCATCGCTTTAGGTAGGTGTGAGCATGGAAGTACAGGGGGCACCTGTTCAAGACTGGGGTGGGCAGGCCACCATCTGACATCCAGATGTGATCAGCCTGCTTCGAGCCTAAAGCGATGAGAATATTACTGGGTAGAAAAAGAAGGAATCTAGGGACCACCACCCAAGATGCCAAAGTAATGGTAAAAGAAGCACTATTTGATTGGAATATTTAAATATGAATCAGCAGAAAGGATTTGCATCACCCTACATATCACTCACTGGACCACATTTTCCACTCCTGTGTTTGGTAAAGAATAATTCTGCTGAACACCTGTTTGCTTGGGAATGAGATTCAGTTGATTCCCTTCAGGCGACCAATGGTCTGATAAATGAAGGGAAACATTTGCTGCCATATTAATTAGCTTGAAGCAGTAGCCCTTTTTCATTTCTTCAGTCTCATACTAGGTATCTCATTCAATCTCATCCTCTTACGAAGTAGATCTACTAAAAACACACAAGTATACTTAGACCTGTATCTGTATTAGCACAAGTGGGGCAGCCAAATCGGAGTTCAGCTGTAGAGCCACGCTTTTGGTGGTACAAGACTGATGTCCACACCCAGTGCACACTTCACGGGGTCTTTACATCAAACTGGCTTAGGTCAGTCCTGTGGACTAAGCACCCGTCAGCTCTGAGAGCAGGTCATGTGTGCTCCTGGAAGGTGTCCTGTGGTTTAGCTTCACCTGAACAGAACCCAGTCTGTGGGACCCAAACCCCAACCAACTGAAGTGTGCCAAATGCAGGTAACTGGGTGATCCAATTGAAAAGCATGTTGTGTCGTTTGAACCAGATGAGAAAAGCATGTACGCCCCTAGAGTGACAGCTGTAACAAGGAAAACCCAGGATTCACCATGTCCAGACTGGGCCACAGCCATTAGGTATTTGACACAATCTGAATACAGGATACAAAAATGAAAAAGCAAGCTGTGCTGATGGCTGGCTGGAGAGGAAGCCTCATTTCATTAGTGACAGGAACAGTGAAACCTGGTCACTACAAGCCTAACACAGTCACCCAAAATATTCAGCCCATTGCTAAACTACTATGACAATGGTCAAACAAATTATTCCAGTTCTCACCAGCTGAGAAATTGTCATTCTCCTTTTTCTTTGTGCAAAAACAGAACCCCAAAGTAAAAAAAACCAAGGTGGAACAACAAGGCATTTGCAGGTATTAGCTATCGTGAAGTGATACAGCATGAAGTTTTGATTTTTCTTTTTTTAATTCATTTGGTAGATGCATGTGCATGTGGCAGACTTCAAGACAGTGATAACCTTATATGTGAGACCAGGAAGAAAAGTGATGAGCGATTTCCTTGGCAGGTATTCCTATTCCAATTCACGAAACCTATAACTTACCCCCACATGCACAGTGCTATTGTCTTTTTGCATTTTCTTAGGTACTACTGCTAAACTCAAAAGGGAAAGGCTTCTGTGGAGGAGTGTTGCTAAAAAGTAACTTTGTGTTGACCACAGCAGAGTGTGCCCTTCTGCACAGCCATTTTGAAATCAGAGTTGGTACTGGTAGGTGATCCAACACATTTTCTCTTGCTGCAGGACATTTCAGTATTGACAAGATAAATTTTAAAAAACCTTACTAAACTTCTTGCTGTATAAAGATATTGTTAAAGGAAACAAATATGCTGTCATTTCATTTAAGCACCTCAGTCAACTATCTGAGCTAGAACTACAGCAGCCCCATACTCCCCCTTACAAGCGAAGCAGAGACAACTGCCTCTCGTGCACAGTTCAGAACTCCGCACCCAGGGATCAGCTAAACACGGTGGATTTACTGGTGGTTTCGTTTCATGCCAAAATTCACATGAGTGTTGAGTATTTGTCCTTATTGCTGAGATTATGCATGCTCCTACCTGGCATTAAAAAGCTGCCAGCGTATTGTTCCTCGTTTCCCTTTCCTGCAGCAGTTTCGAGGAAGAGTGCCTTTAGTTCCTCTGCTGCATGTGTTTCTCAGCACAACCAGGCAGCTTGCATGCAGCTTTCAGGTCTGATAAACTGTTCCTAAGAGCAGTGAAATGTCATTGCTTCACAGGGCCTAATGGAACAAGTGGAACTGGGAAGATAATGCAAGTTCGTGAGAAGCACGTACACATCCGGTATGATGAAGACACTGGTGAGAACGACATTGCATTACTACAACTTCAAGAGCATGTTGAGTGTGACAACTACCACCTTCCTGTGTGCATCCCAGAAAGAGACTTTGCAGAACATGTTTTAATTCCAAAACTGGCTGGTACAGTCAGTGGCTGGAGAATGGAAGGTGATGAACTTCAAGGCGAAGAGCTGCAGGTTTCATACCTTCCTGCTGAGGACTGCAAACAAATACTCAACACCAGCCTCACAAACAGGCAGTTCTGTGGGCACCTCCAGGAGGCTGCAGACAAACGCCTGGCTGGAGGAAGCTTTTTGGCTACTGAATATAAGGGCACGTGGTTTCTGACTGGTATCCTGGGATCTTGGCCGCTAGAAGACACTGACTGGGAAACATTGCTTTTCACCAACACTGCAAGGTATATGATATGGGTTAAACAAAAAATAAAGTAAGACACAAACACAACCAACTCTCAAGCACCAAGGCCCTACCAATCATTGAAAGGAAACACGGATGCAGACAGTACCCCCCCTTTGACTCTACTACAATTTTCAGCAATGGAAGTTGCAACAATGGCATGTATTTAACTCCAGTTTATACAGAAAAGCCTGTTTGTCTTTCCTTCTGCTGACACACAGTACTGTGAAAGTCATGATGGAGTAAACCTAGTTATTTAACTAAAAACTGATTTGACTTTAAATTTCCTACAACTGTTCATCCTAAACCTCAAAACATGTTGAATATTTTTCTGTGATTTTACATGTTGCTAGTACCCTGAGGTTTGATTCAGCAAATTCATATTCTTATTTCAGGATCCATACAAGTAAAACTTATAAAGACATGGGGAATGTCAAGCTTTTAAATGTCTATGTTGAGGTAGGACTTGACACTCATCACACTAAGAAAGCTTCCCCTCATACATGGAATCTACGTTTTCCCTTATGAATTTTGTCCATGTCAGTTAGAGGCTAAAATAAAACCCAACTGTCTAAGACAGAAAAAATGTATGTTTAATTTCTTTTAAAAATAATTTTAAACCCCCAAAACTACAATCTCATCAGTCTGGACAAAGTTACATTGTGCCACCCCCAAACAAACCAACCAACCCCCAGGGTAGTAACAGTTAAAATTCTGGATCCAGTGCTGGTGTTTTCCCCAGAAGCAAAATAAAATAGAGTTTGGATAATTTAGCTACATCAGCTTTTGTTCATCATAACAAAAATTAAACAAAGTAGGACCAGAATTAAAAAAAAATCCCAAAGCCATCTGTGGGCACCTACCACACATACTTGAACCTGTAAGTATCACTGACACAGTAAAACTTTTGATGTCAAACACTTCTCTAGCTTTTAGAGAAAGCTTGAAGAGAGTATTTAATACCAGCAAGATTACTGAGACTTAAAAAAAAATTGGAAACCATATAAGAAAACATTATTTCCATTCTGAAGAATGGATTAACACAAGTAACAAAGGCTGATACTTCTTCCAGAAAGATAAACACAGAAATAGTAACACAAAGTACTTTATAAATGCTTTTAAATAGTTTGGAAGGAATTTGGAATGCTTTGCTTTATTTCTTCATGAAATACTTTGAATGATCTAGAAAGCCTGTGGAAACTACCATTTAAAAGTCAGCATTTCATTTCAATGCACTTTGTAACACTGGCAGCCTTGGTCATTCTGGGAAAGGAGCCACAAACAGTTCCTGGTACTTCAGTCCTGGACATGAACCAGGCCATTTACAGTGTTTTGGGGTGACTGAGAGCAGTTCCACGGGGCAAGCTGAGTATCTGAAGAGTACTTGCATGGCTAAGATGCAATACTCAACAACACACTGTTGACAGTGGAGGAAATGGGTTCTGCTTGCTGACCACAAGCTTCTGATGCTGATGGGATATGTAGCCTTTAATGTGACCCTGTCAGAAGGAGAAAAAGGCAGTGTTAGTACTTGGAGCTGGTAACACAGTCCCTACAACCCAAGCAAACACCTACAAGCTAACCATAGCAGAGCTGTGTATGCTCAGTCACCACTGCACTACTGTACTTAAATATCCATGAGGGTCCAATTTATGTAAGTGGGTCACCTTGGAGAGTAAGCAGAAAGTTGGAGCCACCACCACATTTGTGTACTAAGGGTGCTGTCAGACTGAGAGCCTATTGCCAGGGCCCCCTATGGGTCTGCTTACACTGCCTTGAAGAGACAGAGCTCTGCAGAAGTGTTTCTAAATTCACTCTTGTTGACTTTAAAATGAGGATTTTAATAAATTAGTATTCCATACCTAATAAACTAAATGACATAGTACCTCCTTGTCAGACATAGTGTTGTTACAGTGAAAGAAATCTCCCAGTGACCCAGACCACAACAAATAATGTTTCAGAAACAGAGAAGTGGTTAATTTTCTTGCTGACACTGCAGTGATGCTTCTAAACCTCTGATTTAATACAAATATTTAGATTTCAAGCTTTTATCCTTCATAAGTAGTTGACATTCACTAAGAGTAAAAGACAAAATGTGGAACAAAACCAAAGAAATCTGGCTCTATTTTTTTCTAATTTGAGAAGATCAAGAGTCTCCTACTTCAAATGTAGAATAAATCTTTTTGGTGCCACTTAAAAGGTTTGTATTTTTAAATCAATGTTTATGCATATATAGAAATGTCAGTATTGAATTTGTAATGTGAAATTCAACTTCAATTTTAACTGATTACTGCAAAAAAGGCAAGAACTAGAGGAAGTCCTCAGGGCAAGTGAAAACATTTCATTTTGAGCACAAGTCTCTCAAAAAAAACCACAAGAAAACCTGGGATTACTGATGTGTTTTTTGTCATAAACTGTTATTCTCTATCTAATATTTTTTTTCTGTTGGAAGTCTGGAAGCACCAGACAACGAGTGGTCAGCACTTACCAAATATATAAGGTTAGCTAAAATACACTGGACTTCATCAATATCAACATCATCTACTTGCATGAACTTCAGAGCAATCAGAAAAGCATCTAGAGATAGCTGATGAGTTTTGAGTAGTAAATACCTGAAAGAAACAACAGGAAAAATGTGTTATTGAGAAATAATCACTTAAAAAATCTGTTTCTTAGAAAAATGGCCTTTCTACAATAAATTCACCTTAACAGGAAGTCAGCTCTCTCAGAGAGAACTAAGGAGCATATACAATTCTACCCCAGTCCCAGGTGTAACCATATTAAATCTGCTTTTGCAAAAATGTAGGTTTTGTTATGCTTACACTTTCTTGAAGAGATTCCTGTATGTGATGATTTTCAGCTTCTCGAGGATAAGAAAGATTCCACATCGAATAAAGAAGGTCTCGTGCTTTGTCAGAGCATCATTCAGAAGGAGAAGATTTCCTTCACTGCGAGGATAAAGAAATGAAAAAATGGGAAGGTCTTACTCCACTGAGAAGAGAAATTACCTGACTTGGTAGGAATATGCCTCCCCTGCCTTCCTCAACCACCCGAAAGAAACACTTTTTACTTAAAACTTTTTGAATACAAAGCAGCAAAACAAGCATCGTACCTCACAGACTTTGTTACTTCAGCAAACTGCATAAGGTCATACTTTTTTAAGAGCTGAACCGTTGGCATATGGCCCTGAAAAATAAATGGTGTCTAAGTTTTCCAGGGTAAAGTCAAATGCATTTTAAACAGAGTCTGGTAAGCTATAAAAAAATTGTTAAGAGAAAAAGAGGAGTGTTTAACCGCTTTTTTTGCTACAGAATAAGAAGTGAATAAAAATATTTGTAAGACAACCCCCTTGTCCCTCTCAAACACCTCGAAGTGCAACTCACAATAACTACTGATCTATCATGATTTAGGGACTATTAATACTTAATGTTAGGGAACAGCTATCAAACTTGTAGAATCAGATCCTGTGACATGAGCCCTTGGCAGATTCCAATTTTATGTCATGGCTGTATGATCTAATCTACAAACAGAAGAACTGTGAGAACCCCAAGCATTTCTAAGGGAATACAAGCAGTGCCTCAGCCCTGTCAGGTGCTATCTCAGTCTGAAACAGATCTTTTCTTCTCTATGCCTACATGCAGAAATAAAAATGTTCTCTCAAAAAACAAACACCACCACCATGCCCACCCCCCCCGCCCCAAAAAAAGAGAGAAAAAGGTTAAATTTAAAGAAACAAAATGAATTCTTATTGTTAGATCAGGTAAGATTGAACCATCTACAGAATCAAGAAGAAACTTTGGTTTTTATCCCCGGCACAGCAAAGATCAGAATGCACATTGACTTGGTCAGACTTTAAACTTAGTTACATCCTGCTATGCTGTTGCTAACTCCTTTCCTGGATGGAGGATTAGCTGAGAGCAGAACTGAGCTGCAGGTTTACTGAGAGCTGTTAGGAACAAAAAAAACAACATACAAGGTATTTTACTACAGTTTGAAGTTAGTGTTAGTTTGGACTCTGATTTAAAAAAAGCAACTGTAAATACAATGACCTTTATCTAGTTTCTCTAATGCCTCTTGTACACTAAAACTGGTCCAGAAAAGCCACACTAATTCTAGGCACTAACAGACCCACCAGTTTAAGGCACCCAGTCAGGACTGGGACAAAGTTTTTAGGAAGACTATTAGTAAGTTTTCCTTTATCAACCCTACCACTGATTGATCTGAAAACAACCACAAAGAAAGTCAACAAATAAAAAAAGGAAAACAGAAGCCAATTATCATACCCACTATACTTCCCCTTTACCCACTTGACATAGCAAGGGATTGGAAAGGGAGCACTGAATGGAAAAGGCAGGGAGGTCACAAACAGATCAGGGGGAAGGTGGAAAATGGCAACTCAATAGAAGCAGGTCATCACAACATTCTCCATGGGTAATTTCGGTAGCAGAGCCAGAACAGGAAACTCTGAAATCTCGTTGGTGTCCCCTCAGTTACAATGAATTAATATTCAGCATAATCCACTAATTCAGGGATACACAAACGTTAGCACAGCACATGGGAAAGGACAGGAACAAGAAACAGATGTGCTTAATTCTTTTAATAGAAAGATGAAATGATCAAATAGTAACAAGTCTTCACTGATTTTTCAAAACCAAAACGCTCTGCCTTATGACCCTTCTGAGATGCCTCAAATGGGAAAATGTACGAGGTACAAACAGAAAACCCAAAGACAGGCTGTAGCTGTGGCAAAGCCCTCTCAACAGTCCTTAGCCATCTGTTTGCACATCCTTCTTTCTTCCACCAGGTGAAAGAAGCAGACAAATTTGTTGTAGTGAATCCACATCTTCCCTGGCTTTTGTGTGCAGTTGATCAGCAGAGAGGCACTCTGCTACAAGACAGAAGTTACGCTGTTGAGTGCTTCACCAAAGAATTCAAATATACCTTTATTAAAGTAGTAAGATCAGGTTGCACCCTTAGGAGGGGTGGGAGAAAGGTAGCGGGAAAGGAGGGATGGGTTGGTTTTGTTTGAGGATGGGTTTTTTTTGTTTGGCTGTGGTTTTTCCCCCCTTTCTCCTTTCCTGTGTTGCTATAAATGACAACTCAACACTTTTTGCCCTCTCACAACAAGGTGTGCCTATGCTGGCTCTTACAGGGGTAAAATAGCCTCTAAATTCCAGTAAGGGAAAATCAAGAAAACATTGAGCATCAGTTTTACTATCTGCTTGTGTACCCCCTTCCCCTTATTTAGGAAAGTAGTATCTACTCACCAACAACATTTTTACTGGCAGCAGGTAGATCAAAATCATTCTTTTGTTCTTCTGGCTTGATCGGTGACAGTGCTCAAAGGCAAATGACAGATACTCTTCAGCTGCAAATACAAGTAACATGAATCAACAACAAAAATGGATTAAAGCTGTAACCCAAATTCTGTGCTCAATGTCAATCTCTAGCTTGAACACATGACATTTGAAATTGTATGAAAAACAATCACACCACTCAAAATACATACAGAAAAATTCAAGATTCACACAAAATACAAAGTATTACCAGAATGACTTTCTGAAAGAGAACTTATCTAAGAAAATTTGTCAAGGTCTTGATGTCACATATTACAGTTACAAGTAATATTGGAATTTTCAGCTCATTTCAGTAGTATGATTGTGCTCCTATTAAAGAAGCAGAGAATCTAAAGAAGTGCTGATAATACACTCTATTTCCTAAATTCAGGTTAGGTTCTTCAAGAGATGAAAGCTGAATGCAATGCACACATCTCCTGAGCTGCAGAAACGTGCCAGTGAGACCACACAGCATAACAGCATGAAGATGTCTCAGCAGCTTCCACTGATAGAGAAAAAATGCTAAGCCTGACAGGCAGAACACACTGTTTGGAATAACAGAACCAGCTCCAGAATAGATGTTGGTCAGGGGCTTCAGTTAGTGATGAAGCTGTACGCCTTAGCCCTAGATGCATTTCTGTTAGTGAAATCTATCGGAAATCTGGGAAATGCAGTTTCTACATCTTCCAAAATCAATGCATCAAGAAATGAATTCTACATTACAGTTTGCTGAAGATTTCCTACATGGCACAAAGGAACTTGAAGAGTTGAAGGCTCCTCTGTGAAACTTTTACAAACCTATTCTTTTGGATGCTCATACATTTCGTAATGCACACACATAATGCATAAGACTGCAGGGAACTTCAGTGACACAAATATTTTAAAGCTGGGCATATACTACAATTAGAAGTGTCATGTAATCTCATCTCTGTTTCAAGTCAGCCTGTGGGCCTTGGACCTTTCAGCATTAATCTTCCTTTGATCAATGCAACTACAACTGCACCTTCTACTCACATTTTGAGTCACACAAACACACGCTTAAAGCCAGATTTCAGGCCAAGCAGCAAGATTTTAAATGTGTCTTACTGGCACACAGTACCTTGCTTAAAGTCACTGTCAAACATGGCCTTGCGTCCAACATAGTATTTGTAGGTAACTCTCTGTGCCATACTATACTCATCCTTCAGATTTGAGCTGTCAATTGCTCTTATTAAGGGCTTACAGAGATGGAGCTTGTTGATCTGTTAAAAAAAACCTGCATTTTAATCAGAGTGTAGATAGACGGTATCATATAAAAACAGGGTGGGTTTGACTTAGAATATGAAATACAAAACATAGCTTACTAGACTTGCTCCCTACCTTAAAATAAATTTTAAACAGCTGATTCACGAGAAACAACATGCCCCACTTTTTTGAGTCTTCGATGCCTGCTCGACTGTCATAAGAAAAAAGAAAAAAACCTGCTAGTACTGAACATTGTAAGAAAATAATGACTTTTTCCTTACGGTAAATTCATTCCATAGATATTCACTCCATAGCATTTTTAGGGTAAACATAGGTGTAGCTCTGCTATATATTTTCTCAACATAATGAAGAGATGTCATGCAAAATATTATTCATCTGCATCAGGGTCTTCACTTGAGTCTGAAAATAACACATACACAAGCACAGTGGTGGCTTATAATACTTGAGGTGAAAGAAAGACCGGAAAAAAAAGCACTTTTTCCACTTCCGAAGTGTTAAAATTGCTAACTGGAAACCAGAGTCACCTCTTTTCCACCTAATTCTAATGGAGCAAACTTCACAATTAACAAGGCACAGAAGCATTGATCATCTTTCCTGTGAAACAGAGACATAATCAGTCCCTCCCAACAATACCTGCTAGGAATGCTAAACCTGAAGTGAGGGCTCTCCCTCTGTAGTTAATAGTCAAGAGAGAACAGACTATAAATGAGAAGACAAGCCTCAGAAGTGTTCATTCTAAGACCTATATATGGTCTAAGTAAGTGGGAAAATCGAAAGCAAAGTTCATTAAGTTGTTAACAATTTACAAGTGCAAGTTCAGTAGAGGATCCTTCACTTACGTGTCACTGGCACAGACTCGAAAGCAGCCCATCAGCAGTTCTGCTGCTTTTTCCAACATGTCACCAACTTTGCTTTTCCCTTTCTTCACAAGCTGTTGATCTGCCTAGCATTACACAGCAAGAAACAATATGCAATTCTACATCATGGTTCACTAGGCTGCAAAGTCTAGTTCTTTAATACAGCATTTTATAAAGTATTATAGCAAGTCATCTGTCATGGCTGCTATCTCCCAAATCTAGAAGGCAGTCAAACTCACAGAACAAAAGAAAACACTCGGAAAGGCTCCTGGACATGTAACAAGCCAAATGTACAGAAGGACAGTCCTTTGAAAATAGCACTGATCACTATTACCTTTGGTATCACTCAGCTTAATGCAGGTCTCAGAAACCTAAATTCAGGTTTAATACCTGGAGTATTAACATTTCAACCCAAGTGTAAAAAGACCAAGAGCCTGCAAAAATTATGGAGTTTGAGTCTTAGAATTTATAATTCAGTTTCTCTCCACAGCCACAAAGACTAGATTTTATTTCTAAACCATATTCAGTAGTTTCCAGTAGTAACGCACACTGCTGAGACCTGAGACTTCCAAAAGAAAGATAAAATATATGTTACAGCAGGAAGAGAAAAAAAATAATTCAGTTGTCAACATATGGGAAAGATTCATGTGCTGACTAATGCAGAACTTCAACAGAAAAGATATATCAAGTAGACATTTATTATGTGCTTTCTAAAAAGTTTTATGATAGTATTTGCATTCTCACTAGCTGAAATGTAAAGAAAAGAAATGGAAATGCATCCTGCTGCAGAAGTCTTCTCTGCATCCAAATCCTCTGAAAACACTAAGGTTAGAAGACAGAGTTCAAACACTTCCAGCGTGACTGATTCAACACTTCCCTTTCTCATGCACCTCAGAGATACAGATTTCCCTCATTCAGACTGAGAATTGAGACTTGTTACAGAGCAGTCACACACATGACAAATACTCCCTGTGCAAGCATTCCACATGTGTGGTTTTGTGAGTAAGTGGGCACAAGAGAGTGGTGAGGGGATGAACACTGAAAATACTGGATATTGTCAAACTCTAACCTAAGTCGAACTCTAGCTTCAACTCTTCAGGTAAAGTGACTAGGAACAAAATCACAACTCTGCCACTTACCTTGGCCTAGCAGTTCTCAACAGATCCCTACACAAGCTACTTCAATTCACCAGCCTGAGAAAAATAATGTAAATTTGGGGATTATTTGCTTGTCAAAAGTTGTATGGGCTCACCAAGGGCTCCAAAGAGCATCAGAAGTAGTGCACACATGTGGAAAAGGGGAGCAGAAACTTCCCTCTTCAGATGTAGTGAATGTTAGACCAGCTTGGTTGTCTGTGATACCTCCAATTTCCACCAAATCCTAAGGATAACATGGAAATAGTGACTTATGCCACGTGCTACTCAATAAAGAAAATACTTATCCCTTCATAAGTTCTAAGCAACTGCTGGGAGTTGCATTCAGGTCCTTAGAACCCCTCTAGTTCCATCTGCAAATGGAAGGTGGACAGACCAAGCAACCTCATTTTTCAATAGGACTGGATGAATTTAGTGTGCCAACAAAATCCTAAAGAATGAGTTAAAGAGAACTGAGCAAAATTAGGCTGTGTAATAACGTCTAAAAATATTTCTATTGTGGAAATACCAAACAGACAAAAGTAAAGAGGTTGTTAATCAGATCTACTTACATTATTAGCAAAAATTCGAAGATCAAGGGCTACAGAATACATAATAGGTAAGGCCCTGGAAAAGAAAATGGTAGCATACTGAGTAGGTGCAAATCAAGCAGTAAGTAAGACATGAGAAACAAGCAATTTATATTTTTTTTGCTAGTTGGTCATACAATTAGGAAAGTATATGTTGATCTTTAAATAAAGAAGCATGCACTTCTTAAAAGGACAGTTCTGCAAGATCTCAGAATTTCAGAAATCCTACACTACAATAATTATTTCTAAAGTCTTTTTTACTGCGGTTTTAATAAAATACCACTTCTCTTTGAACAAATCCTTCACGTATGGACCATTCTACATAATTAAGCTCAGACCTTTAGTATTCTCACTTTTGGACATAAAAACTCAACCAGGCAACAAAGCCAATTAGGCTTGATTTTAGCATCACTGGGGATAAATAAAACTACAGGTACAATTTTAGTTTCACTACTATGGCATTATATTAGGAAAAGATGATTCTATTTTCCAGTAGCTTTCTATGATGTACTCACCAATTTTCTTCTTTATGTGCCTGAAATGCTCGCAGGAAAGACATATTGCATTTAGGAAAATTTAAAATGCCATTAAATGAAGCACAGATTTGAGAAACAGCTGTTCAATGGTACCATATATGACTTCATGAAAGACTAGAAATCAAAAAACCATCAAGAAGTTGAGGAGTTGAGTTGCAGTATGGAAGAAGGTGAGCACAGCCACTTTGAGTGGCAGCAGCAGTAAGAACCACTGGCCAGAGATAAGATAGAAGCTTCTTTATCTGTATCTTCCCCTCTAACCAAGTACAAACTGCAAAGTATTACAATGATTTGAGACTCTCCTACATTCTGGGAGAAATTAATTTTCTATTTTAGAGACAAGTGATAAATTCCTTCTTAGCCCTACAGAAAGCTGGAAGAAGAGTGTATCTGGATTTCCTTGGTTAGAAACCTAAACAGCTGAAGTGTATTTGGAAGCAGACCACATTCTATTAGATTTTTTAAAACCATGAAGAGAATTTAGTGTACAAGAAGTTAATCTGAAAACAATACACAAGATTTATGGAAAAGGATATTGGACAATAACTGTTTGGCATTTGTATGCTTCTATGAAGTCATGGTTCGCAACAGCATAAGTACACCTGTCAAAGAAAAGGCATGTTAGTGCATCAGAAAATATACATAAACCAAATATTTATTTTTGTGTCCTACCAGGCATGAAGCTTTACAGTTTATTTAAGGCACAAAGAAATGTGATTAGAAACATTCCTAAAAAACTAGCACAAGTATTTTAATAGAGCACTAATCTTGATAATTGTAGAAAACAGATTCTAGAGATGAATAGGTATTTGTTTTATATAAGCTAATACTTATTGAAACTGTCACCAAGATTAAACTAAAAAAATCCAAGATTGTTGAAAGAGACTAGATGCAGAAAATTATTAAGTAAAAGCCTCACAGATTTACTTAGATGCTAAGCTCACTTAAGAGTACTTTTATGATTAAAACTCCCTTTAAAAAATATTTATTTCCCTTACTTATTTCACTCTAAATTCTTGTGTAGCTATAGGCAGAGCAAGGGAAGCAGCAAGCACTGACACCAAAGCTGTGCTGATGGCCATACACAGACGACAGCCAGGTACATAGAGCAAACTTTATGTGGAGAGGAGAAAGTACTTATTTCCTGCAATTTTAGCCTTATTTATAAGAGTAATAAATACCAAGTTTTCAGGTGTAAGCCCTTTAAAATAGGCAAGTAAATTTAAGGACATCCTTCCCCATCCCTGCTCTATACCTCACAACTGACTTTACATTCTGGGCCCATCTTTACCTTAAGTGGGCTGCAAACATTTCATCATATGGTGATTCCAAAACTTGTTGACACTTCTCCTCTGGAGATGGAAGCTAAGTGTACAATAAATCAATAAAACATTAAAGGAACATCCAATGCACCAGAAACAGAACACCATACGCATATTTTGTCATGGCAGTTCTCACAGGTTTCACAGTTAACAGGTTGGAAGGGACCTCTGGAGGTCATCAAGTATGCATCTCCCAGAACTTTAAATTACATTAACAATCGTATCCGGAGTAATGAATTGCTAGTGCGCATGCTGTCTCCAGAACCTGAACAGAGCCAGCCTTAAATAAAAGCATCCAAAACACACAAGCACCAAGCCCTTAGTACCCACTGCTTTTTTCTCTATAGTTCCTTCCACTGTGCTATGCTAGTAACTAATGCAGACCTGGTCAGAAAGGACATTCAAAGTGGAACACAAAGAGCCAGCCAGAAAACAAAAATTATATATAGTATCCTTGTCAGAAGAAAAGGGAAGCAAACCTACAAGGGGATCCCGCCTCAGCCTGCAAAACTGATTTCTGAGCTTTCTCTCCAATGGAAAGGAACCCAAATACAGAGCTAGGAAAACTGAAAGAAAAAAAAAGGTCAAAAAACAGATCCTCACCTGTAGCCTTGGGTTTGCAACATGTGGATGTTTAAATGATACTAATTCTGCACAAAACGTTCCATCTCTGGTCTCAATGGCTTCTTGTACCTACCAAAGTAAACAGTCACATTAAAGAACAAAATCCAGCAACAGGCACACAACGTATTTACACAACTACAGAAGCCACCATCTAGTTACCACTGTTCATACGTATTAATATCAAATCAAATGTGAGTTTTTAAAGGTTTAAAACTGAATAAATAATTTTGTATTTCCAACACACCTGTTTTTCAAAAAGGTCTCAGGGAGAAGGTAGAGAGAACACCATTGTGGTTTTTTCCTTACTCGTAGGATGCAAGCATGCGTATGTACATGGGTTTACCATTGTAAAACAGCAGTTGAGAGCCAGATTTGGATAAGCTTTTTAAAATTCCAGTTGGACTTACAGGCATCAAACACGTATGTGAAGGCGCAATCTTTGAGTAATGCTTTAAAATGAAGACATTTAAAATGAAGATTTAACATGTAGATATCATTTCAAAGGCAATGTCTGCTATAAGACTGATAGTCTATTTATATAGAATGCTTTTGAAACCTGCTAAGACTGTAAATATTATATTCTATTTACTGGGACACTGGTTTAATTCTGCTTCCTGCTAAAGATAACTCCTTGTTAAAAATAGTCTGCCTGGACAGTTTATTGTGAATCACCTATGGAAGTAGTTTTAGGTATTACTTCTTAAGAGTTCCTTTCCCACTGCTTGTGCTTGTCACATTTTTGTGTCCCAATATGAAAAAAAAATCTTTTTGATGTATGGAAAGCTCATACCAAGTGGGAAAAAACGCCATAGACTAAAATAGCAACAAAAGACGAAAAATCAACTGCCTAAACTCTTTCAGAAATTTATGTTTAGTTTTTATTTCAGAAAAAAGAAGAGATAATTTTATGTTTGCTAGGTAGTTTTTCATATTAAATGTTCAATTGACTGTCAACCGAACAAGATGCGGACTTTTCAGAGCAGACCGCTCTGGGAGATCTCAGATGCTCCATTTTTGGACACTAAAAACCAAACAATTACTCCCTTCTTGTGCCTTCACTTAATTGGCTAAATTGATGCCAGTTAAAGTAAGATGGTAACAGTGACGAGATTACGATGGTCCAGCAAGAACCATCCAGAGTGGACACACAGAAAGCTTGTCACTGACACCTCCGTCCAGCCGGTGTTCCTGTGGCTCCCGCCCTGCCTCTCCATCCTCCATGTCAGAAGCGTGTCCGCACTTCTGGACATCTCAGATCCCTGTATTTGTCGAATCCCTGAGCTGCCCTTGTGCCTGGACACACACAAAACCCTCTGTGATGGTTCTTACAGATAAATTACTTCAGAAACCTCCACACTTTTCAGGCATTCCAGGTGTACATCCTTGGCACTCAGACGGTGTGCTTCACACACGCTGAAGAAATGTATTTCTCCACCACATCACTCATCCTACGCTGATGTATTCTTAACCAAGGCAGAATATTTACAGCAGAAAACACACCCGTATACTCAAACAGGGCCCATAGATTAATTTTTAAAAAAATAATAAAAAAATCTTGCTTACTTGCTGCAAGTACTGATTTATGGTGATGTGCGCCATTAAAGGGTAAGGAGATGAAGCAGGAGCCCCACACCTGTCCCACCCTGCGAGCCCCGGAACTCCCAGAACTCCCTCAGCTTTTCCGGATCCCGGCGCATCCGACGGCGGCGGGAACGGCCCCGAGCGTCACGTGACACCCCTCCCACCGATTCCGCCTCGCCTCTGCCCCGCCCACCGCGGGCCGGGGGCGTGGCTTCAGCCAGGTAGCCAATGGGAGGGAGCAATGGGCGGGGCAGAGGGCGCGCGTCAGCGCTAAACGGCGTGTGCTGGGGCGTGCCCCCCATTGGTGGGTGGTGGTCGGTTGTGACTGGCGTATGTGGTACTGCCTCGTCTGCTACCCCTTAAGTCCTCGGCTTGTAAAGGAGGCGGGCGGTGCCCACCCTGTGGCAGGACTCCAGTGGCGGGGAACCCCAGTTATTTTCCCGGGCGGGCATTGGCGGCCCGCCTTCCCTCTCTTCTCGGTAGCTGCGCTGCCCTCGGGGAGCGCTGGAGAGGGGTCTCGGTGAACTTCGGTGGAAAATGTTGAATCAAGCATTAAACTCCGGAGCAGCAGTTGACTGTTCATTAAAGGCACTAAAGCCAAGGAGATGTGTGAGCCAAGGACACGTTCCGTGCTCGTGCAGGCTGGGCTCTGTTTGGTTTGGGGGGTGCCGGTGAGCAGGGCGCGGGCGGCCTCTCGGGCTGGTCGCTTTTGTGGGCGGGAAGCGCAGCTCCTCCTTCGCTTCGGTTCCGGCCGCCCTTCGGCGGGTACCAGCAAACAGAGCCAGGGCAAGCGGGGCACACCGAGGGGCTGCTGCCGCCTGCGGGAGGCTGCCGCGGCCCGGGAGCCATCTTGTGAGCGGGGCTGGCGCTGCCCGACGCCGCGGGCCGCCGGGACCTGGGCACGGACTCGAACCCCGACTCAAACCCGAGCCAGCCGCCGGGGCGGGCGGAGGCGGGCGGGCGGCTATCGGTGCCTCCCGGCCCGGCGGCACTTGGCAGCCGCCCGCGGGCAGTGGGGGGAGGGCGGCTGGGTGGTGGCGGCGGCGGAGGAGGAGGGGAGCGGAGGCGGGGACCAGTCGGCCCCGGCCCGGCCCAGCTCAGCGCGTTGCCCCGGCCGGACACGGCGCCCGGGGCGGAGATGGCGGACGAGCCGCAGAAGAAGCCGCACTTGTCGGCGTTGGTGGGACACACGAACGGGCTCACCAAGCCCGCCTCGCTGGCCGCCACCGCCACCCGCGCCGGGGGAGGGGGAGGAGGAGGCGGAGGCGCGACCGCCTCCTCCAAGAAACTCGTGATCAAGAACTTCAGAGGTGGGTACGGGGCAGGCCGGGCCCTCCGTCCTGGCAGGTGCGCCCGGCCCGATCTTTGTTTACTGCGGCCCCGGCCGCTCCCCGCCCCTTGCCCGCGGCCGGGCCCCGCCGCTGTCACTCCCCCCGTCGCCGTATCGCGGCGAGGGGCGGCTGCCGCCGGGCTGATAAAGCCGCCGGGCTGATAACGCTGCCGGCACCGTGCCCGTGTAAGGGCTCCCGGGGACACGCGTGGGGCTCCGTGTGCGCGGGCAGCGGCCGTAGGGAGCGGGCAGAAAGCCACCTTAGTGTCAACGCTGATTAAAGCCAGGCGAGGGTGGTTGCCTCGCTAAAAGTAACACGGGCGTCAAACACATCAGCCGGGGGGTGAAACGCGTCGTGCAAAGGTTCGGGTGGAATTAGTGACCCCTCTGAGTGTGCCAAAGTTACTTGACCAAGCGCAGTGTGTCTTGGCAGAACTTGATGGAGCTGCAGGGGGAGAGAGATTGCTGCAGGCTCCCGTTGGGTGGCTGTTTTTAAACTACCTGTGTCTTACTTCACAGAAAGACCCAAATTACCAGATAATTATACTCAGGACACCTGGCAGAAACTTCATGAAGCGGTAGGAGCAATACAGAGTAGCATTTCTATTAAATACAACCTTGAAGAGCTCTACCAGGTAAGCCATATAAGGTTTTGGTTTCGTTTTTTGCAAATAAACTGCTTTGGCAACATTCAGCATAAGGTATTTTGGTCTGTTAAAAGCTGATCGAATATTTTGCTACATACCCCATTTCTAGTCAGTTGGCACTTCTACATATTAGTTCCTCGGGGAGCTGACAGGATCTGGGCCCATGAAAAAGCGGTTTATGTTGGGAGGCACAGAAAGCTATTCCTGGGCAGGGCTGAGATCTAAGTCTTAATATCTTCAATACTCTGCCCACTCAGCATGCTGAAAACAGGATGTTACTGTAATGGGGTTAGGAAGTTACGTATTTTATGATGATTTTTGTACATGCTATGGTCTCTTGTAAATAGTAATGTTGAAATATTTGATGTTGTTAGATTATAACATTACGCTTCTATACCTTTTGGGGAATTAAAAAACAATCTTGATTGATCAGGCAACAAACTGTCACCTTACCCACATTTCAGATTACTATTGTATTTTCATAACAATCAGGATCTTAGTTTTTTTATTCAAGTGGTGAAAAAGAATTTCTGGCACACCTGGACTACTGGTGCAGGGGCCAGGGAGGGCAAAAGAGAGATGGACTCCTGAGCCATTTCTCTCTATTTTCTTCAATTATATGTGGTTTAGTTCTGTTATTTTAGATGTACATGCTTTGAGGTATTTAACTGAAGTAGTAACTTTTTACAGTGATCACGTTGTAAAAAATTACTGATGCGCTAAATTGTGCTACATAGCATAAGTTAGTTAAGAGTTTTCTGTGGGTGTTTGATCTGCAGAGTGATGTCCTTGCCAGATCAGGACTGAAAACATTATTATGCACACCTAAAATTTTCTAAATGTTTAGTTGAGGTGCAAAGGGCAGACTGTGAGAAAGGAGAAGGCCAGCAGTCCATACTGGGTCCGTATTCAAGAAAATCAGGATGGATTTCAGAACTGACTATACTTGTCTCTTTAGTTAGAGTATGTAATATATGGGTCTAAAATGGCTGATTATGTAAGTGTATATTGACTTAATATAATTTATTTCCTTTAAATAGAAAACTTATAATATATTCATGTATTAATACTTGTAGATTTTCAGCATTTGAATGACATAATGCATTTTATTGTTTTAAATTCAGAGTTTGAAAAGCATTGCTTTTTCATGTCTAGGGGAAAAAAAAAAACAAACCACCAGCCCACAGATGCTTTGAGTGTTACCTAACTTGTTTTCAGAGGCTCAGAAATGAGATTATAGTAATATGGCTATGAAATCACTAGGTACACACTTGAGTTTTGGCAGAAGAGGAGAGAGATTTCAGATAAACTGTAAAGGGAGAGCTGTACTTCTTGCTTTTTCTCTTTGCCTGCTTATTTGTAAAAACTGTGCAAGGTTAGTCGAATAATCTGTAACACAGCGAATCAGGAAGATTTCTGCACAGTGGTTGGTGGTGCTCAGTGTGCCTGTGCATAGACAGGTACTTACTCTCCTGCCAGAGGAATAAAAGATGAGGTTCAGCATCCATTGGAAACCTGATCTGTATTTACAGATAATTTTAACTGCCCGTTGGTGAGCACTGAGTCATCCACAGGGGAAAATATCTCTGGGTGCATCAGTTCCTACTATCAGGCCTTTTTGGTTGCTTTTTTTGAGTTTTATCTGACGTTATGGGAGGAAGTGAGAGGCCTGCTAGAGTTCAGTGCACTGGGCTGGTGTACCAGCCTGCAGTTGAACCTTCTGATTTATTTATTTAATTTGGCACAGTGTCTGAGGAGAAACTGAAGAACAATGATGAGGCTGTGTGGGAAGCCTGAAGGATACTCCTTTCCAGGCATTAGAGGCAGCATGGAATCAGGCATGAAGGTGCTTGGCAGAGCACTGGGAGGGTGGCAGCCAACTTTTTGTGACTAAAATAGAAATGATGTCTGGGATTGGTGGTAGATTGCACAGATTTTGATAGAAGTAGCTTATACTTGATGAGATAGAGAAAGTGGGGCAGTACAAAGAATTGCTGAATGAGGAGCGAGTGATAAAAATAATGGAAAAAGAAAATTACCTTTGCAGCAAGGTCCTAAACCTGAAATGCAGTAGCAATGCCGTTCTGGAGGACATAGGACAGGACTGTGTAGTAGCAAAGGAAAGACAGTAGTGAAGGAAAAAATTGTGAGAGTCTTGACTAGACTTACATTTAGATGGGTGGATAGGAGTGGCTATGACAGTATCTGCAAATGATTGTCTGAATACTGTTTGTTGCAAGTTATCGTTTTACTTACTTTTAAGGCCAGATGAAAAACATACTATAAGCACTGTGTTATAATTTTGTTTGCTTGCATGCTTTAATGTTGTATTGAAATTGTGGAGGCCATTTTTATGTGCATTTAAATAAAATTAGGTTAGGTAGGTTAGAATCCTCTGGAGCAGAGGAAAACATTCTTCAGTCAGTTTTAGTTGCCCAGGTGACATAGTGCTTTAAATCCTTGGCAGTGTTCTCTGCAGTATTGCCTCATAAAGGCAGTTGATATTAATACAGTGACCACCAGAACATTTGGTTTTGGGCAGAATTGGTCTCCTTAGTTAACTGAGGATAAATATTCAACTAAATCCTATGAGCTCCCAGTAAATCAGTTCAAGTCTTTTATGTAATGGTTAGTATGGGGTTGGTTTTGGGGGTTTTGTTGTTGTTTGGGATTTTTCTTAATTTTTTTCCCCTCGGTTTATGTACCTTAGCATGAGTGTGTGAATCAGTGAAATATTTGGAAAGAAATAAGTTGATAAAAAGACAGTAAAGTAACTATACTTATTTACCATTTAGACAGACTGGTTGAAATATCTACCTTAAAGTTACTAAGAAATTAAAATATTTGGTATGATTGTGTTCCTGCCCCAAAAAAGCACTTATGTGCATACTGAAGGATGCACAAAATGGACCATCTGGAGGAGTTCTACTGCTGAGCAGCATTGAAGGAGGCAGAATTCTGGTAGTGTTTAACAGCACATCTGAAATATGACCCATATTGGGATGGTGGATCTTGTTTGTACACAAAATCTAGCAGAATAAAAAGGGACCAAAATCAGAAAGGACTCCTGAAGTCTTAATTTTTCTATGTAACTTCATTGTGATGTTTTGGTTTTGTGTACAGCTTGAATGTGTAATGCTGATTTTTTTTCCCTTTATTTTCAACCTTAATTACACAGACACAAAAATTTAAGGTTTTTTTTGTCTCATTCGTAATCGTTTTTTGGTTTTTAGGCTGTTGAAAATCTCTGCTCCTACAAAGTCTCTGCTACACTGTACAAACAGCTGCGACAAGTCTGTGAAGAACATGTGAAAGCACAAATCCTTCAGTTTAGAGAATATCCTTTTGTCATGCACAGAAGTGGTTAGAATGGTTAGTTTAAATCATTATTTTTTAAAACACCACTTTGCAAAAATGACACCAGTAATTGTCAATTTGTTAAATGAGGTTCTTTGACCGCTTACGTGTTTTTAAATCAGTCACAGGCAACTTTAGTCATCTGGGAGAATAATTTTTGTGTATTGATATCTAGCATGTTAATGAGAATTTATTTATCATTTTAATAGGGATGCAAATTTTACATGTAATCTAGAAAATGTCAGTATCACTATGAGATTTCTCAGCAGGTATTAATTTCTGTGGCCGATGAGTAGTGGAGATGCTTATGGCAGCAATAGCTTAAAAAAAAATCACAGTGATTGTCAACAACAGTAAAAGAATTTTCAAACATAGTGCACCTGTTGGACCAAAAATAACTACTGGTCAACAGTGATGTATCACAGAGGCGTTCAACAAGCCTTCACAAATCTTATGTGTACCTTGGAAGGTTCTTGGGAGAGAGCGCGGAGTTGAGGCGATCATTTGGCTGTCTTGGGATGCACAGAAAGATGAACTTTCATGGTAAATTTCCCCATGGTTCATTGAAGTTACATTGCTGGACTTTTCTTCTGGCTGAATGGGTCACAGAAGTGCCTGTAGATCTGTGGACACCTGGCTGTAGCCAGCCGTGTTTCCTGAATCCAGTCACACTTTGCATGCTGAGAAGGTGCTTTGTATAATAGCTGTCTTTTGTGTAATAGCCATAGGGTTGCCCTTGCTGGAGCAGCAGATGAATAGTCTATGTCCGCCTTGCTGTCCCCATATTCCTGGAAAGTGCCTTAGCAAGCAGATGCTGGATGGAGAGTGCCGTATTGAACAGATACTATAGCACTGTGGCTGCTGGCATTGTTTCCCAGCTCTCTGTATGGATTTTATTAGGAGAAAATGACAGGATAAAGTAGAAAGAAACAAGGGGCCAGGGCTGAGAAAGAACCTCCTTTCCAGATGAATGCTTTAAATGTGCTTTGGATTATGACTCTCAGTTTCTTGGTTCACTGCATTCCCCAGGTAGGTGCCTACAGTCAGAATAATTTGGGGTTTTTAATCTTATGTAGCACCAACATGGTTTTGGGCTGTGTGGTTTTGGTTTTGTTTTTTGTTGGTGGTTTGGTTTGGGCTTTTTTGAGTGCCATTTAAGGCGTCTGACTTCTACATAGCACATTGGTACAGAAGTCTTAAACATACCTGGTCTTTGAGAACCAATTAGTCTTTAAAGCAGTGTATAAACATCTTTTGCGTTCCTGCTTTTTCAGACTTCACATGATGTTATGAAAAAAATGTTTTAAAACTACTGTTTTCAAACTTTGCTTTCACCTTGCCTTCTTGACAGGGTGATGGCAGACTGGAGAGTTGAAAATGTAATATTTTACAGGTGTACCGCTTTGTATCCCAAGGACATGAGATCAGATTAATCAGATTTGGCCAGAATGAGTTGGAAATGATAATGTGCAGGAGAGGAAGGTAAAACCTCATTTAGATTTACTTGTGAGACACATGAGAATTCTGTTATTTGTAAATAACAGTTGGATCTGTTGTGTAATGAAGAAAATTCTGTAGGTTACTTAGGGTGACTTGGAGATGTATATGAAATGAGTGGTATTTGGATTTGTTGAGGATTATTTAGAACTGTAACTGCTTTTAAGAGATTAGGGTCACTCCTGTTGTGCACAGTGTGAACTCATTAAACAAACAAAATAACCTTTCCATCCCTCTCACCTCAGTTGGTGACAAATGTGTGTTTGATGCTGGTGGGATTTCTTGTTTGAATCTATATTAAGGTTACACAGTACAGCCACTAGATGGTATTACTGAAGAGCTGTGAGTGTTATTCCTTGAAAACACAGGGAGGCCTTTTGGAGAACTGCCAGCCACTGTGCTGGGCAGCTCTGCAATTAACGGTTTATCCCTGGCAGGCACAGTAGCATTGGAATATCCATGGAGCAGCTTTGCCTAATGGCTGGCAAAGATCGTCTCCAGAATCTGGCCTCTAAAGATACTGGCAAACTAGTTTTCCTTAAAGAGTGCTGTACAGATTCTCTGGATAGTCTTTTATTTTTAAAGAAGATAAATAAATGCTGGCAAGATCATTGCAGACAAATGGTAAGTTGAATGTTTGTTTAGAGTACATATTCTTGAGGAGTGAAATCTGGCTAAAATGAGTTTGTCAGAGTTTTAACTTTGGACTGCACTGCGCCTTCTTCTCCAAGTTTCAGCATTGCTTTTCACTTTCACCTTTGCTGGCTGAGGGAACTTCTGTTGTTGAAGTGTAAATTCTGTTAGCTCTGACTTTCATAGGCTCCATTTAAGGTTTGAACATCTCTCAGAAATCTATTGACACCTTTTTTCCTATGGGTGGAAAGAAAAACTAACCAAGAAATGCTGAAGTTGTTTGCTGTTTGTAATTTTAAGTAATTGGAGAATCTTTGCTTTTAGATAGCTCCAAGAACTAGGTTCACTTCTGACTTCTTTTTCAAAGCAGAGATGATTATCCTGACTATAGAGCTAAGAAACAGAAAGGATAAAGAACTGAAACTTGCTTTCTGTCTGCCTTTCTTGTCTTCTACTTCCACAATGATTTATGTTACAGAAAAAAGTCTTCTCTGAAACACACTCAGTGAGAATTGTGCCTTTAAGAAGGCATCATTGTAATTCCAAACAAACATTTTACGAGTTTTTATTTCATCGTCACTTAACTTTGGCTGCAGATGCCCCATATGGTTGAATTTCTATTTTCATTTGCGAATCCACTGTTCTCCCCTTTCCTATGAGGGTTGGGCAGAGGTATGTGATTTTTGTCTGAATTAAAAATGGAAGGTGTTAGGGAAACTATTTGAATTCAGCAGTCTGATGAAAATAGAGTTGAAGATACTGCCTTGAAAATGTAGTTAGCATAAACCTGTGTTTTCATAAAAAGACTTCTGCTGTGCACACTGTTTGCTTTAATTACTTGTAAGTATTCTTTTTTTTTCCCCTTAAAGCAATAACTTGTTGCCAGTGGCTTTCTTGCCCATGTGCTGGGTTAGCACTTGTGCTATTTAAGAAAAAAAAATCAGCCTTACTGCTGTTGTACTTCAATATGCTTGGCCAGAAGCTATGTCAGCTTGAGAATTGTTTCAGAGGCAATGATGTCTTTTAGGGAAGGAGTAGGTGGACACCTGGGAATAGAAATCTGTCTGACCTGGAGGTGAGTTACTGACATCTGGAGTTAGGCTAATGCTAAACTGGAAGTTGGGCAGCCTTCTTATGAGCAAAGTTAAAAATAGATTTTGAATGTAAAAGTCTAGTAAGCTGAAAAACCACCTCTTCCTCCCACTTTTTTAAATCTAAAAATGAGGTAATATATTTTTATACCTTCTTTCTTCTGTTGGATTTAATGTATCTCTATTTTTCTTATGAATTTTGGCAGCTAACTTTTATTATGAAAAGATCTGTTGCACAGCTTATTACTGTCCCTGCTTAAAGCTCCTTTGTTTTTGGTTTTTTTTTTTTTTTTGTTTTAAAGCAAAAAGCATGGCAGCATGCTATTGCAGGATGTTTACTGACTGTATTGGAGATACTGTTTGAATTGCTTATGTATATCAGTGGTATAAAACGCCTAACAGGCTAATAAAACTATTTCGTTAATGGATATGAATTTGAAAACTGTCTTGGATGTACTTGGGAATACCACCAAGTAATAGTATTAACTTCAATAAATTGCATGCCCATGGCTGTACAAGTCACCATAAAAGTTTAAAATACCTACATCAGTAATTCAGGTGCGTGTCTGTGATGTAGTTTTTCAGAAATTGTTTTATAATTGAAAATATCACATGGTGGTGAAGAGAAAAATATTTTCTTTATGTATTTTCAGATCATGATCAGAAGCATTTTCTTATTTTTGGATCGTACATACGTGCTTCAGAATTCAATGCTTCCTTCTATATGGTAGGTATCCATGTAAGTATTCCTATAATCTTTAGAGTGTTGACATGCTGTTACATTTGCAAAGATTGAAAATAAATTTTTCACATTATATTTGAGCTATATAGTAGATCTCTAAAATTTTGTGTCAGTTTATGGAAATACGTGTGTCAGCATATGCATGTGTCATTTCCTCCTTCCCCAAGTATTCATTGTCAAGTGAATATAAAAAAAGAAGGTCTGTGAACATAGGCTTAAAAGTCAAGGCATGTGTGTGGCTGTAGTTGTCAGAGCCTGGCTGAGGCTGGCTGTGTGGGAACCTGCCCTTGACTGCTGCTTCCCACCTTAGCACTGGCCCAGCATTACTGTAGGTGCTCCTGATTTTGACAAAATTCAATATTCAACTTCTTGCTCTGTTGTTTTAAGTAAGTCAGATACAGTGACAAGGTGTAGGTTACCTTTCCAGCACAGACCACTTCATGATGCTTTTGTACCTTGAGCCCACTGTGGTCACATCTTTGGACATTCTGCTTTAAAGCATCCCTCCTGAGGGGCATTTTACATCATTTCCCAAGAGAATAAACTCAAGCTTTGCCAAAAATTTCTGGCATTGTTACTTATCTAAAGCCTCCCCCCTCCCTAAAGTAGATAAAGTACTGAAGTAAGAGCCTGTCTTTTCCCTGCCTGGCTGGCTGCTTTGCTCTTGTGAGTTCCTCAGGCTGTCTGAGGAGCTTGGCATCTTTCTCCAGCCTCTTGCTTGTCCAGTGGACATCTTTTGTTCCCAGCTTCAGCAGTTTTCCTCCAACTCTGTGTTAGGCTTCCTTTCACTAAATATTGTTGATTAGGTCTGTTCATACTTTGTCTCATTTTTCTCCTACTGGGAAAATTCCTTTTATTGAAATCCTGATGCATGTGAAGAAGTCGGAGGTAACAAGTTTTATCTAAGATTGCTCAATTTTCAATGTTTAACGCTTAACTGCTTTATGGCATAGAGGCACCGTTCCTCATCATCTTAGAATGGAACAGGAGTCTGATAGAGGTGATAAGGTCCTAAAGATACGAAGAAGTCATGCTTTTGAACAAAACTTATAAATTACACCTACAGTGTCTGATCCAGGGAATCTTATGTTAAAAGTATATGATCAGATTCATTTTTTTTAGTAAGCAGAGAGAGTTGCAGTCTATTATGTGAAAGTTGGATAGGCTGGTCACAGGTCTCTGCTGAAGTGTATGCCTATGGTAGCATGTAATCTGATATTTTTAGCATGATTCTTGTTATAGTTTTGTTAGAGGACAGTGTCAAAAAGAGTATACACACCATTAAATATTCTCTTTCTGTATAATATATAAGCACTGTATATAGTTAAAATGTATCTATGATTTTTTTTAAAGAATCAACAGTGTTATGTACTAATTTTCAATATTCACGTAGGGATATGGGGCTAGAGTTATTTAGAAACCATATCATTAGTGACAAGCAAGTTCAAACCAAGACTATCGATGGAATTCTCCTGCTGATCGAACGAGAACGAAATGGTGAAGCTGTGGACAGAAGTTTGCTGCGGAGTTTGTTGAGTATGCTCTCAGATCTGCAGGTGAGTACAGCCAAATTCACTAGTAACAGCTTTGTTTAGAAATGCAGTTTGGCCTGCCTAAGTCATGTTTTGTACAAAAATTACTCAGTTTATCTAGTAAATGTGCTTAAAATCTAGCTATTACATTGGTATGATTGCATCTTCTTTACCCCAAATGCAATCTTATGCTGTTTTTAAATGAGACCTCTTTGGCTGTTTTCCTTAGCAGAGGTAATGGCCTCAGATCTTAACAGATTTACAGGTCTTTTAGTATGTGCAGTATTTTGTCTGTCTTAACCACTCATTGTCTCATCCTAGTGCCAGTTAAATGTAGGAACAGAAAAATCCCTCTCTGTCACTGTAAAAAGGTGTTAGTTTTTGGAGTCCAGATACTGGGTCTGTATGACAAAAACATCAGTCTGCTGGCAACTTCTTAGAAATGCTGGGGATAGAATGGGATGCCATGTTACGGCCAAGGTTTTCAGATATATCATGTCAAGCTGCAACTTACTGGAACTTTCCATGAGCAGAGATAGTGAGTAACCATGGAGACTGATGAATGCTATGCTTTTGGCTTCCACAAAGGTTGTCTTTGATGTTGCAGCCTTGCATGATGTGCAATGAAACTTTGGAGCTATCTTTAATTTGTAGAATCTGTTGGGTTTGCTCTGTTTCAAAGTGGCATACAGCATTACAAAGCTGGCTGTAGGTTTGAAAGAGTTTGAAGAGCCAGACTACATAAAAAAGTCCTTTCTGGTTAGGCAGCTTACCTGGTTTTCTGCCTTTCATGTTAATCTTCTTGACTTTAGTCTGTAGCTTCCTGTAGCATCTCAGAAAAATTAATCTGTTTTGAGAGAAAAGCCATTGAAAAAAAATTAAGCTTTTGAAAGTAATAGAATAATAGAATGGTTTGGGTTGGAAGGGACCTTAAATATCATCTAGCTCCACCCCCCCTCATTGGGCAGGGAACCTTCAACTAGAAGCCCTTAAGAGACAAAAAGTGGTCAGAATGTAATGAGTTTTACAGCTTTGTTATATGTTTTGGAAGAAATATTTTCTTCTATTCTTCCACCACGCTCAAGGAATTTTCCCTTTTACTTTTCACTGTCCCTCTGTTTACATATTGATCCCTAGTTACCTTCTTCAGACTGTTTATAACTTTTTCTTTATGTAATTGTCCTTTCTGACTGACTTCCTTTCTATGATAAACTGTTAGTCATTATGCAAAAGTTTTTTAATGTCTCTGATGGTTGTTGGTGCCCTTTTTTGCACACCTTACTTGTTCCCTGGAGAAAGACTTCACCTTATTTGATATAATTCATTTTTCCTGGGCCACTGAGAGAAACCTGGCAGATCTGAAGATGTGTTACTGAGCACATTACTGTTTTACGGATGAGAATTACCTGTTTTGTGCTAGTGTTTGACTAGTTTGAGAGGAGTTTGTTTGCCACAGAAATATCAGTGGGAGTTTAGATCTCGGGTGGATTGGATGTCATTGCTGTGCTGTGATGTTGGGTACTGGTGTTGGGCTGTGTGCCTTAAACAGAAGCCTGTTCAATTAGACTATTTGAGATGACTGAGACAAAGCATTGCTGCTCTGGGAAGTCAGTTCTGATCTCAGTCTTTCTAAAACCAGTGGGCAAATAAAATTTGTTAATGTAATGTTACACTGGCACTTTTCACAGCTGTGTGCGTCCTTCCGATTTTACCTGCCCTCTTATGCCTGATGAACAAAATATGCTACTGTTACTGTGAGCTTAACGTAAGTAACCAAACTGATTTCTTGAGCAGGTTTACAAGGAATCATTTGAACAGAGGTTTCTGGAAGAGACAAATTGTTTATATGCTGCAGAAGGCCAAAGATTAATGCAAGAAAGAGAGGTAGGTGCATGTGGTAGATGATTGCTTTTATGATAGTTTTATCAACTGGGGGATTACATGAGAACTTTGATAGTGCCATGGTGTATTAATGTCCAGTGAAATCTACTGGCACACAGGTATTCATGTTTTGATGTGGACCACAGTATTGTATCAACAGGGAGAGCAGACCCCAGGTTGTCATGGAACTTGATAGATACAATTGTGTAGGAACCCAGTGACATTTTTTTGTAGCTAAAGTCACACTACCAGCTATAATACGTTTAATATGAAGTAACGTTAGTTAATAAAAATACAGATTATGTAGTACATAACAATGTTCTGGTGGAATAGTCCTTTCCAGTTCATATTCTCATTAAAAATGTAGTTTAAAATAATGGTCATGGAACAAGATTAGCTGCCTTTCATACCTTTGTAGCTGAACTTCTCCTCTTGTCTTGGTAGGTCCCAGAATATCTTCACCATGTTAATAAACGATTGGAAGAAGAAGGAGACAGAGTAATAACATACTTAGATCACAGCACACAGTGAGTACAAATTTTATCATTTTTAGTGTAAGTCAAGCATTCTTCATAAATCAGTATGATTATCCATGGTTGTAGAGACCCAGATTATTTCTTCATTATCTTACAGATACTATCTTGTTGACAGTGCTTGTGAAATAGCTTGTTTTTTTAAGGACTTCATTTTTATCACAAGTTACTTCTTTAAAATAAAAGTGTATTTTCAGTAAGAAAGAAGAAATTTGTTCAGAAATATTCTGTATACTGCAGTTACAAAAAACATTATAAAAACTCAAATTTCCATTATCAAAATAGCAGCTGATTTTAGCCATTCATGTACTGATAACATCTTTAACCACAAATCCCTTGAGGGAGGGAAGGACTCATTAGAAAAAAACCCAACCAAACAAGCAAAACCATAAACAAACGAGACCAAAAAACCCCCAAACAAAACTTGAAAAAACAGAGGACATGAATATAATTTGTAAACAGTCCAAGGTATGAGCTAAACAGTAGATCAGCTGCTGCCAGTGTACTATGTGAGGTAGCTCGTCCTTTTTTCACTTGGGTTTTAAGTAATAGTTTGTGTTTTGTTGAGTTAACAGATTCCTGCAGAAACTGACACACCAATAAATCCATATATAATTTGTCCTGTAGTAAGCTGTTGCTTTTTTTTTATTAAGAGCATACCATTAAATTTATTGGGTTTTAGTCTTCTGGATGACTTACTGGCATTTCATTTGATGGCAAAAGGATAACTGAATACAAATGATCTTTTTAACTTATTTTTATTTTCAGACATTTTATATATATATATACACACACACATTCATATGTGTGTTGTGGGTCATGGCACATTTGAACTTGGATCTTCTTCCTGTAAATGCCGATTGCAGGGTGATGAGCTTTTTCTGGTGAAACCACTCACATTGAAATATATGGAACTATTTCTCTTTATAAAGTTTTAGCAAATATATGTATTTATTTACTGTTTAGGTTAAAAAGTAGATTGATACCATTACATTTTCAGTCTAAATAGACATCAAGTACTTGTGTTGAATTTAACCTTAGTTAAAGGCTTAAAAACTTACTTTTAGAAGGCTTCACACGAATTTCCTTTCCTTACATTAAGAAAGAGCAGTTCTTAGAATTAGAGCACTTGAGTTTTCCTGGGGTCATACTGTTTCTCCATGTGTGCATGAAAACGGCAGAAAGGATGCTATTTAGTTAGTGGGTTTGATCTCGAGATGGAAATGATACTTCTAGGACAAAGCCATCATGTGAAACACCATTCTTGTATACTTCAAACAACACACGGGAAGTGTGTTGTTGCAGCCCACGGGGGGGATTCCTTCAGCCCATCAGTGCATGCTGTTCTGGACAGCTGACCAGATTAAGCGTATCTCCTTGTCAGTCAGTAGATGACCAAGGTACATGGCTTTGAGGTCGTACAGAAGGTACCTTCTTGCGCCTTCCTTAGCTAGCAGTCAAGATAGATGCTCATTTTGTTTGCTTGCTAGGATGTAGTGCTTTGCCTCTTGGCCTCAAGCAGACAAATTGTCCCTGCTTCTCCTGTACTCAGAGTAGGTCTTCCAGGGCAAAGGGACGGTATGTCCTAACAACCCTGACTCCTGCTGTTGGAAACAGCCAGCAACTGCAGATAGCAGTAGTTGGAAATGGCAGGGGATATGGAAATTACCATTAAAATGGCCATGTGTGTTAATAACAAGGGTCTGTCAAAACAGTATTTCATGTTCGCTTATGACCACTGAAAGGAACGAAGAGAGTGTATGTGATGCCCTGATACTCTCCTGCTGTCTGCCTGTGTTGACCGTATTTTCTGAACCTGCTGTGGTTTGTGTCTTTGTATCTCTGAAATACTTGCAGTCTCTCATGGGAATTCACATCAGCTTTTCCATCTGTGCCAGGATTTGCCAAAGCATTCCACCAGTGCACAGCCACCAGGAGATAAAAGTACCTGCTTTTAACTCTGGTACCCAGCACCATCGCTGATGACCCCAGTTCATGCATTGGAAAGAAAAGTGGTCAGTCAGGTCCCTTCACCCCTTTCCTGCCTGTTAACGGCATCCCTAAGTCATCTCCTTCCCATAAGGAAGAGTCTTGACAAGTGCAGTTGTCTCTCTTGTAGCGGCTGCTGCATAATTTGAGCATCCCTGCTCCCTTCTCTGAACCTTTCCAAATGAAGGACCCAAACTGTTGTTTTGTATGGAAGGTCAGGCATGTCACTGATGGGCTGTTTCAGGAAAGAGGGTGTGTTAGCAAAGGTAAACTTTAGTTTTAGCAAACATGTATGCTGCTACAGGAAAGGCTTCCATCAATCCCAGTTGAACACCTCTCTTCTAGGAAATCTCAGTTAAGGTTCTGAGAACCAGTTTTATAAAACTTAGCTCATAAAGAAATGGTTGGTCTTATGTTGTCCCATTGTGAGCAGGGTAGAAGTCTAAACGTTGAAATTAATTGTGCCGTTGCACTTCAGGCATTTATTTCATCTTTTAGACAATAAAAGATATAAGGGAAAACTTCCCATTAGTTTTCTGTTCTATCTAAAATGAATGTATAAAAATAAGAAGTAGGGGATATTCAAGGACAAATTTAAAATGTTTTGCGAATTTGTGTCTTGTGGCTCTAGCTCAATTTGTACTTATGTACATACGTAACACAATTAGTTGAAAAGACTGAGTTTTGAACATCACTTAGGTGTATTGTTTTGGTTTGGAGTTCAAGCCCTTGGAATTTTTGTTTTGTTTGTTTCCAGAATTCAATATTACTTTTTCCCAGTAATGCTTTTGTACTGACTTTTGCAATGTAAGCTTCTCTCTGCTACTGTATGAGGACTTTCTTTTTAGTATTCAAACCTGAATTTATTTTTTAATTGCATAGTTCGTTGTTGTCTTTCTTGTATCACATGATGTTTTTGTCTTAATTTGTAGCCTCTGTTTTAAGTAGAAAATTGTTGGAGTTTTTTGCATTATAATGTAAATTATACACGAATACAGTGACAGAAGGCAACTCCTTTATACTCTAATGCTTCTAATATATTTTTCTTGCCTAATTCAGGAAACCGCTGATTGCTTGTGTGGAGAAGCAGCTACTAGGAGAACACTTATCAGCTATTTTGCAAAAAGGTATTTTTTTTAAATTAATGTAATCTTTGATTAGCAAGGGATTCTCATACTCTGTGATAGCTATAAATTCCACAACTTTTACTTTAGGAGGTACATTAGCCATGGGAAAAACTTCTACAGACACAGCCAACCCTGTGATTGTTACACCCACTGTGACAAGTAAATGGTTTATTTGGAAAGAAAATGTCTAAAATCTGATTCCATATTTGTAAAGGTTGCTAAGCCTCTAAATCTCCTTTGACTTGCAGCAGTGGGCTTAGGAATTAAACCTTTGGAACTGCTTATTTCCTAGAATTATATAAACTTTTAAATGAGAGCTGCATTTACTGTTGTAGCTTCTTTTATGTGATAGTCACACAGCTCAAGTGCAATAGTTTCACTTATTCTCGTGATTGTGTAGTTTAAGAATCATGAGTTATTGGAACTGGCAGCATTTGAGGCAATGAGCTTTCATATGCCTTTGTCTGTACTTTACATTTTGTCTGGCCATTTCAGATAAGAACTGCAGCCTTTTTAGGAAATCCTTATTCAGACATTAGTGTCTTCAAATTGCCATTTCTTTGTTCCTCTTAAATTTTAATCTCTCCTTCTTCTCTGGATTTCTGGGTTTGTTCAGTATTCCCTGATCTTTTAATACATTAAATGATCTTTTTCTTCTCTTGTAGTAGCCATGTTTTAGGTTTTATATCTTCTAGCAAATTGTCCTTACATCTGTATTTTCTTTTATGTTGCAAAACAGATGTCCCTGGTAGTGTGGTATCTTCAAGCTCCATCACATCCATGTTTGTTAGCACTTCTGTGTTGTTGTACATACCCGTTCTATGTCTTTCTTTGTCCCCTTTAAAGATGACTTATGTTCAGTTTTCTCTCAACTACCCTGGGGATAGGTTGTTTCACTGTTTTCAATACATTTATAAAAATAAGCTTGGTCACTCCATCTTAGCTATTCTTAAACTTAACATAAACAGAAGGTAAGAATAACTATATTTTCCTGATATATGTCAATTTTGCTTACTCTTTAATTCAAGTATGATTTTTAAGTAACTTTTCCAGTGATACGCTTGTTTATCAGGTGGCTTAAACAGGGAGTATGTGGTCTTGTTTTAAATTGAACTTTTTCTTGGTTTACCATGGATATAAACCATCCATGTAAATACAGAGATTTTTAAATTTTTCTAGCTTCCTGGTTACTGTGCATTAGGACTTGAGTATTGTTGGATCAGCTTTTGCATTCTCTGTCTCCACTGGGAAAAAAAAAGTTTAAAAAGCTTCTCTCATCACTTGACTTGCGTAATTTTCTGTATTTGTGTATTCTCTGCAAGTAGATGATACTGCCTTTTGTAGGTTTTCGTCATTAAGACAAGGCATGTGAAGTAGTCAGTTTGGTACAGGAGAAAAAAAGCTTAAAAACGAGGAGTCTGTGTAAGAAACCTTTTTTTCCTTACATTAGTATAACTGCTGTTGACCAGATATTGGTGGGGGGTTTTTTTGTGAGTACAGTAGATTTTTCCAAGGCTGTGGCAGTGCTTCCTGGAAGCTCTGTGAAACCTTTTACTGGAGGACTTTGCTGCCTGTTGTTTTTAGTTTGTCAAATGTGTGACTAAATATTTTTTCAGTCACACAGTTAATGTTAGAGAAGGAGGGAAGGCTAAGTTTTGTGATCTAGGTTATAATAAAGCAGTTAGTGTATTGGTGTCTTTAAATGAATAGGAGATGATGCTTGAATGGGATGGGCATTTCTTAATTAAGAGAGCTGGGCTTATTCAGCATGGAAAAGAGAAGGCTCCAGGAAGACCTCATGGTGACCTTCCAGTACTTAAAGAGGGCTTATAAAAAAGAGGGGGAAGATAGTGATAGGTCAAGGGGGAATGGTTTTAAACTAAAAAATGAGAGATCTAAGATGAGATGTTAGGAAGAACTTCTCTACTATGAGAGTGGTGGGGCACTGGAACAGGTTGCCCAGTTCAGGATACCCCATCCCTGGAAGTGTTCAAGGCCAGGTTGGATGGGGCTTTGAGAAACCTGGTCTAGTGGAAGATGTCCCTGCCCACATCTGGGGATTGGAACAAGATGATCTTGAAGGTCCCTTCCAATCCAAGTCTTTCTATGATTCTTTGATTTCCAGAATTCTAATTCCATGTTCAATGACAAAAGAGCACTAAAACCCTGTATTCGAGACTGTATAGCCTGTTGTCTTACATTTAAAGTATGTCAATTCTTCTGATATCTCAGAAGTTTAGGAAATCTCAAAATAGCAGACAGAAGTGTACCTGACATCATGCTTGAACATTGCTTGCCTTTCTGAACATGTAAGTAAGTTACAATATACAGTGAAAGTATTTTTAAGCTGAAGAATATAGTAGAAAATGGGATAATTTGGTAGTGATTTGCAATTGAATTTTTAATATCATTTGAAAGTTAGCATTAATGAAACATATTTGGTGAAGTAGGACAGTTGTACAGTGTCAGCGACACTGATGGTGTGAATTGTCAGTGTGTGTAAAACCAAGCTTTTTTTGTTTTTTAAAAAAATGTCATAAATCTTTGATGCTATGCTCCAGTATTGCTAAAGCTTCTGTAACTGACAGCAGACAAAGTACTTCTGATTACACTGGAACTACATTCATCATACTCTCAAAATGGAAAAATGTGTACGAAGTTACTTGCTTGTTACGTCCCTTGATCTTTGCTTCTCCATTTGTTAGTCCAACATGTAGGGTGAATCAACAAAGCAAAAGTTGCTTGAAAGGAATTTGTAATCTTGTGTTATTCCATTGGTAGGAGCGTAGGCTGTTCCCAGCACATTCTTAATCTAAAAACATGGCTGACCATGCACCACAGAAAAAAATCTCACGAAGTATTTCTCATTACTTTAAATTTACGGCAGTTTACTTAGCTTTCTCTTTTCTTTAGAAGTTCTTGATAAAACTGTACCCTTGAAGTCAAGCTCTCTTCATAACCATTCTGCAAAAGGCTTACAATCATCACCTTGTTGGGAAAGTATTTCAGTTGAAATATTTTTTGAAATACTATACGATAAATCGTTTCATCCAGTTTAAACAAGGGAACATATCACTTGCTTTCAGAAATCTAACCTTAAAACATTCATATGTTTTAAGGACACCAGAAGGAGGGTGTTGTCTTTTGTTATATTTCATAGACATTTCTCTAACTGTATTTGTGCAACTGTATTCAAATTTGCTCTTTTTTCTAATTTAATTTTTTTTAGGACTTGATAACCTGCTCGATGAAAATAGAATATCAGATTTGACCCAGACATACCAGCTGTTCAGCCGGGTAAAAGGTGGGCAGCAGATCCTTTTGCAACATTGGAGTGAATACATCAAGGTATTTCAAAAATCTATTACTAATGTAAAAATTCATGCTGTTACAAATTTCTTCTGTGAAAGCCAAGAATAACATGTAGGTGTATCATCAGACTTCTGTTTTAAGTAAATATGGGGAGGGATGTTAATGCTTCCCCCCTCAGTAACAATCACATGATGAAAAACAGCAACACCTGCTTTGGTTTTAAATTTCTACTTGGAAATTGCTTTCCTTATAAGTTCGAATGTTATACAGGATGTTTTTGGTTGCTTTCCTGTTAAATAGAGCCACATACACATGTGTTCAGAGTCTGCTGGACTGGACTGTGTGTTGTTTTGCTGCAGATACACTCACGTGTTTACATACCTGCAAAACCAGTGAAACATCAGGTGTCACTATTCTTCAGGTTAGCAGTGCTACTTGTAACCAGCCTACAGCAATGCTGATGAGCGTTAAAGCTGTTGGGAAGGGAATGCTCCTACTGAAAATAATCCATCATTGCTTGTATTTAGATGCTTTGGGTTTGTTTGTTAGGCATGATATCTGTACAGTATGCTGCCCCAGAGAGCTTGCACTGTAGTGCTCTTGCAAGATGAAGCCAGGAAAGCTTCACGGAAAATTTTTCTTCCTGGAGTTGATAATTCCTGATGGAGTGGCTCTCCCTTGGGTTGCCCATGTGTTCATCAACCTTCAGGACTAAGTGCACAACATCAGTTAATTCCAGTTAATCAGTTAATTTTCTGCACACCTGTGTCTGGAGTTCAGCATAATCCCCCAGTGTTGCAGCTCATGGGAGTGGAACGTGGTTACCGTCTGCCCCCAGAACTGAGGTGGAGTTTACATCTTATGGTGTTGCCCAGTTAAATGACTTGCTGCGGCTGAGGAGGATCATCTTTCTTCTTCCTTTCTCCCAGATCAGACTCCTCTCTTAATCCTAGTGCTGCCTGCCACTCAATAGGCTCTTCTGTGATCTGTTTTATCACAGAACCTGGGCAAGGTCAGTTTTATCCCAGGTTTAGTGAGCTAAAGAGACTCAGAGAAAAGTCCGTGTGCTGGTCAAAGGAAAGAAGCAGGAGTTCAAGATGGATAGAAAATAAGGAAAGGAACCTCTCCTTTCACAACAGCAAGTTGTTAAATTGGTTTATCATACCCTATATCTCACAGGATCAGACCTCTTCCAGCTTTAAGATGGTTTTGTACATACTCAAAAACCTAGAAAACCTTTTCTGTAGTGTCAGTAAATCTCCTCCTTCCAAACATTCCTTCCAAACATGACAGTAAAGAGAGGCTTCAAGAATTTCTAACGTGTATCTTGTGAGCGAAAAGTTCTTGTGGTAAAGATCTATGCTCCATTGTAGTCACCTTTTTGTGATTTCAGAGGTGCCATTTGGCTTTCTGTATCTCGGTTTGCCGTTTGCCGAATGGGGGGAACGCCCTGAAATTTATGAACGTACCTGATAGAGACTGTGAGATGCCCAAATACTGTGTTAATGAAGGGACAGTTGTGACAAGTGGAAGATCTGATGGACTAGGTGATCATCAGAGGTCTCTTCCAGCCCAAACCATTCTGTGATACACTTATTGAATCTAAGGACCTTGGGAGCCTTGTGTTCAGCTTTGCTCTGAAAGGGTACTTGAGAGAGATCTCCATGAAAGATGACAGTGGCTAATTTGATAATGCAGTGGAAATTCTGAGGCTGGAGAAGGATTTCCCCATCTCTTTTACTGTTGTTGGCTAACATACTTCAGTTGGTGAAAATATACCAATTGAATACTGTTTTGATTTTGCTGTGCAGATGTTCCTTTTTCTCACCTTGGAAAACTGGTCATTCTGCCCAGGGCACTGATCAGTGTTACTAAGCAAATGTAAATTGTCCAGTAGGTGAAAATCTTCCCTTACAGGATATTTTGGTCCATTAGACAAATGGTGTTGTACCTCTAAGACAATAAATGTAGGAACAGGAAGAGAAAGTCAGGTCTGTGGCTGTTTCTTGTGCATGAGAAAGTTTTGTTTCCTTGCAAGTCAGCTAGGATTTTTTTTGGTTTAGAGCCCTTGGGGAAAGAGAGATCTTTAAGTGCTGAGCAGCCGCTAAATTTTTGCTACCTGTTTAATCAATTAAGCTCTCTAGTGGGTTTAATAAAAATAGGGCAAAGTTTTCCTTTATACTTAACATTTCCAAGGCAGTTTCCATTTTATTTATTTTACATTAATCATAGTTCTGTATCTCACTGTAAACTTGCACGTCATAGTCATGTCTACTGTGTATTATTTAATTATTTTTTTAATTTTGTCTTAAATGTAAATAATCTTTAAATCAAACACTAATGTTTGAAATCCATAATGTGTCTAGTTTTTATTTTAAATTTCAGTGCATCTCATTTTTTAAAAACTTGAAGTCATAAGTAGTTCTGTAAAAAAAATTACTTTTTCTAATGATAAATTTTATAAGGGTAAATGTGTGTTGGGGGAGATAGGTAGCACTCTAAAGTATTTTATTATCAAAAGTGTTTGTTTTACAGAACTTTGGGACAACAATAGTGGTTAATCCTGAAAAAGACAAGGATATGGTGCAAGAGCTACTAGATTTTAAGGATAAAGTGGACCATATCATAGAAGTGTGCTTTCAGAAAAATGAAAAATTTATAAACTTGATGAAGGAGTCCTTTGAAACATTTATCAACAAGAGACCAAATAAGCCTGCAGAATTGATAGGTACACAAATATTTTTCTGTAAAATATTTCAAAAATCTATAGAGCATGATAATGCTGCTGAGTGTGCTGGTGCAACAGTGGTGCAGCCGCATCCTGCTTTAGGAGCCTGGTTTTGGGATACGAGGCAAACGTTTACCCGGGCGCGTGGCGGGCCCCGAGAGCTTGGGTGTGCTCTTAGGGGGTCCTGGCGGAGCATGTCACCCTCCTGTCCCTGCGCTCTGCTGCTTGCACGGATCCTGGTGCTAACAGCTGCTCAGTGGAGCACTGGGCTGCCACGGGAGTAAATGGTCAGGGGGAAAGAGCAGCTGTGGCAAGTAAGGGGGAACTGGCTTTAATTGTGGTGGTAGAGGAGTTCTGTGGATGTTCTGGATCTCTCCAGAAGGAGTAAGTACAGCCCATCCATCTGCCTTGACAGCTGAAGTTGGGATAACAATTTTAAAGCCTTCAGATGCAAGGAGTTTTAATAGAGGGGAAAAAAACCCCACCACCTTGACAGGAGAACTAGTGCTTATTAAGGGGAAAGATAATAGCAAATACTTTAAAAATACTATTATTTTGTGATCTGGCAAAAGCTATGCTGACAGTTTTGCCTACTGAAAAACTGGAGCTGTGGCATTTTACACCAGGAGAGGATCCTGCTCCTTGGTTGGTTGTTTTTTTTCTGTACTTTTTTTTTGCCTTTATTCGGCTTATTTTGTGTCTTCCTTCTAAAAGCAGCTTTATGTAGGACAGATTGCACAACATAGTTATACAGGTTAAAGCCATGATATGGGCTGTTGTCATTTGTGGATCATGGTATTCCAGCTCCCACAAAGGTTTTCTTCTTACACAGAAGGTTGTATAAGGATACTAATGTGGCTTAATAAATACTTAGCTAAACTCAAGGCTTAACTTTATTTCTGGCATTCTGAAACTACTAACTGGAAAGCATTGCTTCTGTTTAAATTTTAATGTGCTCCTACCAAGGAGCATGAGGGATGTGGTAAAGGTCTACAAAAATAGTCCTCTTTATGTTGTTTGTTTCTGTTTCTCATAAAATACATTCATATACATTGTACGCTTCCAAAACATTGTCTTTCAACAAGTAATGTGCTTGTTATGACTATAACTCAAAATGTGGGCATTTCTAATGCATTAATTTTAATTATTACACTGTATTCATTTTTTGCCTTGGACTATTCCTTTTTGCAATACTTTTCCATTATGCCAGTAATACAGTAGGGCTCTGTCATTCCACTGAACATAGGGATGGGAAAACGGAAAATAGAAAATTTAGCGCTTATCCTATATTTTAACATACAGTAGTATTTAAAACAGTAATATTTCAAGCAGGAGATGCTTAAGTTGGTTATTTTAGATCTATTTTTAAGCTGTTACATAATTTTATTTATTTGTAGCAAAATATGTGGATTCCAAGTTAAGAGCTGGTAATAAAGAAGCAACAGATGAAGAACTGGAAAGAATCCTTGACAAAATCATGATCATATTTAGATTCATTCATGGTAAGAAATAGTGGTTCACTGTTGATGCAATTAAAACTGTTCCCCTTGCTACTAGCAGGGCTGCTTTCTTCTGAATGTAAGAGATCTTTTTTAGCATGAGTTTCTGCTCAACTTGGTCTTTAATTCAGGTTGCCTTACACCTGAAGGAGCACAGTAAATATACTGGGGAGGACAAATAGTTCTATGGAGATTGGCAAGTTACAGACCTTACAGAGTCTTGTGAGTGGAGACCTAAGAGTTAGAGGTGTTGCTGGAAGTTTTTTCACATAAACTAACCATGTCTGTAACCACAGCCTCTCCTCTAATGACACTACAGACTTCCTCTTTCCTGTCCACTTATGTATATTGTAGGTACAAAGCATGAAAACCCGGCACCTTCTCTTTTGACTTCTTTTCTCTTCATGGCTAAGAAGGAATACAGAGGAGGGCTCAGAATAATAGCAAAAAGTGTTACTGCTGAGTTTCACTGCCTTTGAAATGCACTTCCCTCATGTATGTCTGTATCTGAGCAAAATGCTTGAATGTGTTAGGAGAATTTTTTTTTTCTAGATACCACAAAAACCAGTGGTCTAATCCAATACAGATACATGGTCACTGTTCTGAGGGAAGTGGAATGTGTATCCTGGGCTGGGGTAGAATAGCAAGAACTACCCAATTCTGTATTGGAGATCTATGGGGTTTTCTCCTTAATAAAATCCCAAACAAGTACAACATAATGGGAAAGGAGTCAAGTCATAAAGTAGTATCATTTGCATAATTGAATCATAATTGCATAATTTTTGTGAGATGGAGATGGTGAATGAAAACAGTTGTACTGGCAACTTGTCAGCCTAAGAGATGAAATTCTGTTACTCTGAAACTTTCACCAACTCCTTCTCTTCATATTTTTTGTAATACTGAGCTAAAAACGCAAATTTTATTTTGATCTGTCTAGTATATAAGAGCTCTTTTAAGAGCAGATGATAATTAGTAGGTAGTTTCTGAGCATTGGCCTTTTTGATAATATCTTGATGGAGCTGGTTCATGAAACATCACTTCACCAGGACAGGATGGGGAAGGAAGAAGACTATCATAAGCACTAAATTGGAAGGTGTTCACAAGGAATTACGAGGGGCTACTGTAGGCAACACAAACAGTGGCTTGAGTTACAGTGAATTTGTTCATCTTAAAAGGGAAACACCTTGCTGGTATCTTTGCACTGTCAATAGGGAGAAGCTTGGGTTTAAGGTGTGAAAGTTTGTGGGTATCTATGACTCCTTCATTTTCAAAAGTCTATTGGCAAACCAAGTGAGAAGGTTTCTGTTAAATTTTCTTCACCTTAGGCTTTTAGAGTATATTCTTTAATACGTAGAAAAGTTCCCCCTGTGTGCCTCCCCCCGTGTGCCTCCCGCCTTTAGTAAATCAGACCAGTGGAAGGAGAATGTTCTTTTGGACTCCAGAATAATTTCATGTGTTTTGCAGCTGCTCCAATGGGAAATACAAGGCAGCCCAAGTTCGGGGCAGAAATAAGAAAGAAAGAAGTAAATATTTTGCAAAATATGTTAAAAATTATTAAAATATAAAAAGAACAAGTTGTTTACATGTTTTTCTTCACTTCTGCATAGTTAATATTGTTCTGCTCATCAGCTTTTCATGAGAAAGGCTTGTGTCACAAACCTGAAGGGCAGTGATGCAGAGAGAATGTATCATTTAATTTAATTTTTTTGTTTCAATTTCCTTACAGGGAAAGATGTGTTTGAGGCATTTTATAAGAAAGACTTGGCCAAAAGACTGCTGGTTGGAAAAAGTGCATCAGTAGATGCTGAGAAGTCCATGTTGTCAAAGCTTAAACATGGTAAGTGTCTTCAGATGTATTAATTTTGTGTTACTTTTTGGCGTGCAAATTGGAATCCCTATTTTCTCATGCTTTTAGGAAGTGACAAGCCAGATGTTAAGTAGTAGCTGAACAGCTCTCACTTAAATACTTAGGAGGCAGTGTGTGTGTGTATATATATATATATATCACAGCTTTCATTATGCTCAGCAAGAACTACTGGGCTGACGTCTTAGGTATGAGACTGGTTGATTTAATGTACTTACAGAGGGGCAAAATCCTGAAAACATGTACCTGTTTGTGGGTGCTCTGTAACCTGGTAAATGTGGCTCAGCTGTCTCAGGTTAAATGGTTATCACTTGTTCTGTGCATCTTTGTAATTGTGGGATCTTTGCTTTTTTTTTTGTGACAGAATGTGGCGCTGCTTTTACCAGCAAACTGGAGGGCATGTTCAAGGACATGGAACTGTCCAAAGATGTCATGGTGCAGTTTAAGCAGGTACATTTAGCTTTTGTTTGTATACTAAATTTTACACAGAAGGAGGCATTTAATGGTGTTATACCTTGGATTAAGCTCAAATTAAACAAAACAGATTTGTGCAGGTCCTAGTCATAATAATAGTGTCTACTTACAGTTCTGTTTATACAACAGAATTTATTTATTGAATGCAATAGTTTTACAGTTTTATTTGATTCCTTTTTAAGTAAATTAGTCTAAATTACTGCATAGTAATTTAGTTGACTGACATCCTTGAAAGTCTGTATCCTTCATTCTGTAAACTGTTGCTGCTCTGATGAATTTTTTGTGATTGGCCCACACCAGAGAAACTCCCTGAAGGTTGCTAAGTGCACAGAAACTGTACATGTCTCAGCCCCAAAGTTTCCAACCTGTTGGTGACTGAGGGAATGCTAGCAGGAAATACTGTACATGCTCACCATGTTGCTGCATTTCTCCCTGGGTACTTGTTTTGGGGCCTTTCTGAAGTCAGGATGCTTGGTTAGAGATCTGACCGAGGACAACACCTGTAATAAAATACTGTAGTGACTCTTCTGCCCCAGATTTTGCAGTCTGGCTTGACTGATGCTCTACCCCAATTACATGAAAAAGTTTTGTCTAACAGATGTAAAAGTCCAAAGAGATCCTTTTGATCTTACAGTCCTTGCCATGGCTTCTGATCAAAAGCTTTTCTTCTGCTTTATTTGCACATGATTAAAGTTTCTTTGACCTTAGCACCCTGTATAGACAGTGGTCTAGGATATTTCAAGGCATGTTGATCTTTTCTTTGTACTCCCAACTGCTTGCTGTGTTTTGAATTTGAGGAAGGGGTCATTAGATATTACTCAAAATCCTGGTAGAGCATGTCCAACCAAGGATGTGGCCTGTAAGAATTTTTCCTTGTTATACTAACCCTAAATTTCTAATTTAAGTGTATACATTTTCTAATTTAGTATGTAGATAGTATACTCGAATAATTGTTGTCTCTTGTATTTTAGTATATGCAGAACCAAAGTGACCCAGGAAATATAGACCTGACAGTAAATATATTAACTATGGGATATTGGCCAACTTATACACCTATGGAAGTCCATCTAAATTCTGAGGTTAGTGTTTGAATTCTTCTTCTAAATGCACTTTACAGAATGGAATCATTATCATAGGGTGAATTAATGCCCTTCATTTAACGTTTTTCTGCTAGATATTTAAGGGGTTTATGTAAAGATTCCAGAATTGCAAAAAATAAAATGTAGTGGATAAAATCCACTTTTTTCAGACAATTATTTCACTCAGTGTGGGGTTTTTTTGCCTGAATAATAATAGGAGTAAAATTGTCTCACTTACTGCATTACAGTCAATCACTTAAGTTTGCAGTTGGTCAGTTCACCTTAACTTAGTCAGTCTTTAACAACATTGGTTAGGCACTTTAAACTAGTCAATAGTTATGTTATTGTACATTCCTTTTTTCAAAGATCCTTCCTCTGTTTCCTGCAACATGTCACACAAAACTAGCCCCTGCATTTAAATAGTATTTGCCTGCAAAATGATTGTTTCCAAGTTGAGAGATTTTTGCAAAGCTCCTGTCAGTAGTGATTTAGGTTGAAATGTGTATTTGGAGTCCCTATTCCCTTCAATACCTTGAGCGGAGGTGTGGGAAGCACTTCAGAGGCCAGAGTTCCCACTCAGTTAGGAAGATAAGGAAGCTCTTGCTCTCTTGCTCCTGAGGTGTCTTTTCCTCTGTGGCAGACTACTTCTGAAGGATCCAGCCTGAGCAACGTGTCATGAAAATGGAGGGGTAGAACCCCCTTACTTGGAATTAAGAGGGCATAAAGTAGTGGAATTGGACTGGAGTTCCATTCCATCCACAAACTACAGGAAGAACTTAAGAGCAGATGGTACTAGCCAGTGTAAAGGTGTGAGATGTATGCTTTTTGTCCCATGACTTCTAGATTGGATTCAAAGTCCAGGACAAAACCAGTATCTATTTTTGAGGTTTAAAACCCTTTACAGGGAGTTTATTTTACTGTTCTTTAAAACAAAACAAGCAAAAACCCAAGGAAAATTCAGTTATTTTTTAATTCAGGCTTTCTTACGTGTATAATAGTACCAATGTACTTAAGAGCAGAATTTTGCTCTTTGGATTACGTTTTCCCCACAAAAGAACCTATTACGAAAGGTAGTTGAGGAAAATAAAGAAATTACATGTATGAAGTCATTTGGTATCACTGCACTGGTATAATGCTAATGTTTTTCTCTCTTTCCTTTACAGATGATAAAGCTTCAAGAGGTATTTAAAACCTTTTACTTGGGAAAACACAGTGGTCGAAAACTTCAGTGGCAGACCACTTTAGGGCATGCTGTCCTAAAGGCAGAATTTAAGGAAGTAAGTTTGCTTGTATAATGCTTTGCCTGTTGAGTTAAAATTTAAGTTGATTATTCAGAATCTAATAATGTATTGTATTTTTTATAAAGGTAGTAACATTTTTGTGGAGGAACAGTCACAATTCAATACTGTTATTTTGTACAGCAAGTAGGCTTTTTATAATTAAACTGCAATACTACCTAGCCAACAAGACAACAGTGATACCTTTTGGTAATATTTGTTTGATAGGAATTGTTGCTCATTCAAATAAATTAAGTTGTAATAAAGCAAGGAAAAGAACACAGCGTTTTTTATCTTTAATCTGGAATTGTTTTGGTTGTAGAAATCCTGGTGATGCTTTTAGTATGCTTGACATACAAAAAGAGACTGAAGGGTGTTAGTCATGAGATGGCTGTGGTTAAAATTTAAATGCTTGTCGCATTATTTAACCGTTAAATAACTACATTGTTTGTTCATGTGGTTTTGTTTTGTCTCATGCAGTATCTTGCCTTGTAATAGTTCAGTTTCACTGAGCCACAGCAAAGACAAAAAAATCCTTGAATTCTTTTACTAACTTATTGTGAATATTAACTTAAGTACAGAGACACTCACTATTGATGGTGGCAACACCAAAATTTCATGTATTGTAATTAAAATAAAGAATGTGAAGTAAATACCAGGCCATTCTTATGAGCTTCTGCTGTGTACTGTATTGTTCCTGTTAGAGGAGCAAAAAAAAAGAGGTTTTAAAAATAGCCTGTTTCCTCAATACTACACTCAGGCTGATTCTTCTGTGTGCCAGGCATTCTAAAATACATATCCATTCTTCTAGAAATAGATAATTAATGTATACTTTCTGTAACTGTCAAATACAGGGGGTACAATTGAAAATTCTCTGAATATTACTATTATTTGTTGTTTGTCTTTTAGGGGAAGAAGGAGTTTCAAGTATCACTCTTTCAGACATTAGTATTGCTTATGTTTAATGAAGGAGATGAATTCAGTTTTGAAGAAATTAAAATGGCCACTGGTGTAGGTAGGAAGAATACTTTCTGATTCTTAAATTTATTGATCAAGTGATTGCCACTTATGATTTGGTAGGTAATGGCCTAATTTTAAGAAATTTGTCATGATCATTAGGACTAACTTTATGCTCCAGTAGCATACACTCACCAAAACAGATGAGGAAAACACATTGCAGGTATTTCTTAGTGTATTTTCTTAGTGTGTAAAATGGATGCTTCACAAAATTATTAGTAAGAGCTGTGTGGCATGTGGTACGACTAACAACCTATGAGATTTACAAAATGTATCATTGCAATTCTTAAAATGTAAGTGGTGATAAAGACTGTTGGGTGTACATATTATTTTTGCTCCTTTTCAGTTTCACATACTATATTTTGAAAATGATCTGTTGTAGAATGCTGTCATTTGGGGGTGATTTAAGAGTATTTTCAGTTGAACTGTTCTGGGAGCTCGCCTGCCTGTTACCCATGGCTGTTGCTGGTGTGCCCCTTCACAGCAGGTCTGATGTGTTCAGAGCAGCAGTGTGTGCTGGGTGTGTACTTTGTAGCTGTCTGCCCCTGCACTTTTGAACCTGAAGGACAAAGAAAACTGAGGAAGAGTAGAGTTTTCTTTTTAACCATCTGCAGTATCTGTCTTCTGTGTTTTTATGTTCTTGGGTGGGGTTTTTTTCCCCCTGAATTCTTACACTTTCTTGAAAGTTACAGCCAAACACTGTCATCACTCTGTGGAAGTTCTGCATCAGTCAGTAACTTACACCCAGTAGTCCTTCACATGTGAAATTTAAGATCAAACTAATACAGCAGTATCTGAAAGAGTATTTGAGGCCATACAAGTACTAAAATATTGTAATATATTTACTAAAATACTGTAAAATGGGGATACCAAGAATCCTTGCGGTTCAGAATGATGCATTGCAGAAGGAAGTACAGCCTGGGTTGCTCCATTGTCTCAGTGTCACTGCTTCAAGTTGCTTAGTCATCCTCTCCATTAATGGTAAGGGAGCTGAAGAAAATCCATGCCAGTGATGACAATCATCAGGATAGTCTGGAGAGGCTCAGTAGGTTGGAGTACAATGTTTACAGAACAAACACAGGTTCACGCAAGCCTGATCCAGGTGCTGCTTTCTTATCTTGGATTGCTGTCCCTTGGAGCTTGCATTCTGGCTGCCTGACGGCAACTGATAAAAGCTGCTGCATGGAAATCCATTCCATTATAGCACAAAATAGGGAATTCAGTAGACTGTTTTTAAGGCAGCTGGCTGGAATTGATATCTGAGAGCTACCTATATGTCATTGCACTGAGCACCATGTCTGTATTTCTCTCCCCTATGGAAAAGTAGTATAGAAATTTAGGTAGTAAGGACAGTTCATGGTCCACAGGGTTCCTGTAAGGCCAGGGTGGATGGCTTAGAATCACAGAATGGCTTGGATTGGAAGGGATCTTAAAGATAATCTAGTTCCAGCCCTCTGCCCTGGACAGGGACACCTTCCATTACACCAGGTGGCTCAGAGCTCCACCCAGCCTGGCTTTGAACAATTCCAGGGAAGGGGCATCTAGAACTTCTCTGGACAACCTGTTGTAATGCCTCACCACCCTCACAATAAAGAATTTCTTTCTAATACCTAATCTATTCTGTTCCAGTTTGAAGCCATTCCCCCTTGTCATGTCACTACATGGTCTTGTAAATTTACAAGTCCCTCTCCATTTTTCTTGTAGGGATTAACTGGCTGTGGTTGGAACCTGTGTTTTCCAGTCACTGTTAAAATAAATTAATATCAGTCCCTTTAATGAGATTGTCATTGGTACATTAGGACAGTAAGAAAATGCATAAACTGTTACTCAGAGAAAGAATGATCACCCTCTCTCTGCTAATTGTGCTGCTTTGAGATGTGTTGTCCAGATATACTCCATGTTTTTACTTGCCTTACTATCAAGGAAGCCTCTAGGAGCTGTAGTAGCTTTTGCTTTTATTTTTACTTCAGGGATTGATAGGTAATTGTAAATTCCTTTCCTCTGGCGTACTGTAACCTGTGACTTCACATGCATAGCTCCAAAGTGTTTTAACAGCATCCTTGTGTTTGGACAAAAACACAACTCAACAATCTGCATTTACTGACGTTGAAACACACAAAATGTCTCAAATGTCATAAATGCCTGTTTAGCCCACATGGTTTAAAAGGTTTTTTTTAGAAATCATAGAACAGTTGGAAGTTTAAAAAAAAGAAAATGTTGCTCTGTGTGAAAGCTTAAGTATTTTAAAAATAGCAGTAGTGTTAATCTTTTACTTAGCTGTACTTCAGCACTAGATTGCAAAATCTTTCTTTCAGTTTCTAGCCTAAAACTGTTGAGGAGATCCAGCACATTTAGTGATAATTTTATACTGTGAATAAAGTATTCTAGAGACTGCAGAGGCTGTTTCAATGCAAAATCTTGATACAAGACTTTGCAACATAATTATTAGAATGTTGAAGACTTCATTTTATCTTGTCTAAATGCTTGTAAGCCTTAAATATTACTAGATAAAATTTTCCTCACACACTTGTCTACTACTTTCCTATTTTGGGGGAGGTTTGACTAAAACAGCTGTCAGCTCTACCCTCCCACAAAACATCTTCCTGTCTATTTAGACTTCTGTATTTTTATTCTATTATATATTTTCTGCTGTGTGACAGAAACACGAAAATGAGGGGCTTGAGTTTCTTGTCATAAACTGACTTTTTCTTTTATAAAGTCCTGTTACTACCACACAAAACTAAAGCAATGGAAGTAAGTTTGTGTTAATGTGAAATCTTTTCTGAAACTATTTTGGATGGAAAACTCATTGATAATGAGTCTAAATCTGTCTTTTATGATGTATATAATCCTGTGCGTGCTGTCAGCACTTAACCTGTGAAAGATGAGACGAAGCTTGAAGGCTGTGAGCTACTTCCTAATTGGAGCTTAGTTGGAAGAAAGTATTAACATAAAACCACTAGCTTTTCAATTTTATTTCTAGATTAATCACATAAAACTCTTCAGGTTAATGTTTTGTTTTGCTTTCTCCCATATTTGAACTCCTTCACAGAGGACAGTGAATTAAGAAGAACCTTGCAGTCTTTAGCTTGTGGGAAAGCAAGAGTATTGATTAAAAATCCAAAGGGCAAGGATGTAGAAGATGGAGATAAATTCATCTTTAATGGTGATTTCAAACATAAATTGTTTAGAATAAAGATCAACCAGATTCAAATGAAAGAAACCGTACGTACTTTTTGCATTCATTCAGTTTATGTATTAACTGTTTATCTACATATTCCATATGGAACGACATAATCTCTTGTATTTTTTGCATATAAAGAAAGGAATATTTAATTTTAAAGGATCCTTTTTTTAGAATAGTCAAGATGACTCAGAGGCAATAAAGACTTTAAAATCACTGAAATTGAAAACAACTTAGGTTGCTTCTTGTACTTGCAAATTTAAATGCCTATATATTAAACTAAAAGTATCTTGTAGATGTTTCAGTCCGTCTTAGAAGTTTGTGGTATTGCTGAAGTGTTAGTACTATATTGAACTCATGAATCAAATGTCACCATGTCACTTCTATATTTAGCAGGTAAGAGGGCTATAAAAGTCAGGGTTATCCATGATTCTGCAGTGGATATCTGTTGTATCTGAATCCCCATTCTTGATACAAAGTGACATATTTTAATTAAAGTTGGCTTGTTTCTTTTTTGTCTTTGCATATTAAATTCCGTAAAAGTCAAACTGGAGTTGACACAAAATGCTGCTGTATTTGAGCTGTTGAACTGTTACGTCTTCTCTCAAAAATTTGAAGGGAGGTTTTAAGAGTTACTTTAATTTATCAAATAATGTAAAATAAGACACATTATTTTTTCCTTTACATTATCCTTAATTTTCTTTTACTTGCTTTAGCAGTACTTCAGAATCACTTAGCTCTTAGCATGCAGTAATGCGTGCATCTGCCTCAAGGCTGATTAGGAATGCATGAGTTTCATTTTATTGCAAAGGTTAACTATAGAGATGTAATTAATAAAAAGTAGCAACAGAAGGTGATATGATTTGTGGTGTTGTATTGTTCTTCAGGTTGAGGAACAGGTCAGCACAACTGAAAGAGTATTTCAGGACAGGCAATATCAGATTGATGCTGCTATTGTACGAATAATGAAGATGAGAAAGACTCTTGGTCATAATCTTCTTGTTTCTGAATTGTATAATCAACTGAAATTTCCTGTAAAGGTAACTTACGTTTTTTGTTTGTCAAACTATCCTAGATTTATCTAAATATATGTAATATATTTTTCTATTCAGCTTGTCCATAAGAGCAAGAATTGTGAAATATCATAGAATTAAACCCAAAGATTAAAGTATTATGTGAAGAGAAATAAGCCAGAGTATCCATAGTACATTAATTATATACTATGGTGCATTTCTTATGTAGTTTTTAGCAGTATATTTTTTTTAATACATTTGCCTTTATATTACTAACTGTTACACTAATCTCATCTTTTCTTGTAGCCTGGAGACTTGAAAAAGAGAATTGAATCTCTCATTGACAGAGACTATATGGAGAGAGACAAAGACAACCCCAATCAGTACCACTATGTTGCATAAAGGAGAAGAGTTTTATTTAAAAAAAATAAAAAACAAACAAAAAAAAAAACCAAAATCATCCAGATATATCGTCAGGACACCAAATACCTATGCTGTTCCAGACTTTCCTTTTAGCAGATTTCAGGTTGATGTATACTATTCAGCCAGCTGCATGCACTGCTGTGGAAAAGAAGCAAAATGACTTTTGTCAAGACTTCTTACTAATTTTAAATGTCCTGGGGTTTTTTTTCCCTTTAGCTAATCTTTTGTTCTCTTGGGTTCTTCAAAATTTGGTTTTACAGTTTTGTTTAACAGTGTCATTGAAGTTGGATGCAAAGGTAAAATCACCTGTGTGAGAAATACTTCTGTGATGGATGCAAGTCTGGTTTCTTCATTTAGGTGTTCCTAACTGTATCCATAAAGTCCCTAAATGCTGCATTCTTTAGCTACAGTGACAACTTGGGTAACTTTTTAAAAACCCTTCATTGATGAACATGTATGTACAAGCAGTGTTGTTGAAATACACTGAAGTTTGGAAGTTTTGCACCATGAAAACCCTTAAAACTTGTGTTCAGTTAATTTTCTTTGAAGTTATTACAAACTTCAGTCTGGTTTGGATAAATCAGGTTTTGAAGTGAGATCCTTGAAGTGCCAAGAGGACATCTGCATTCATGTGTGTACTGAGCTGTTGGATTATTTAGCTAAAATATGGATTGTTCTATTATTACTACTTCTGCTGGCTTGGGTGGCAAAGATTAGATCTGAGTCAAAGAGGCCCTACCTCATTTTAGGGCAGCAGGTGTATTTCACTGTTTCTGTAATTGCTGTCACATTTAATTCTGCCTTGAAAATAACATCCAAGGAACCTACTGTACAGCGTGCTCCACTTTAAGAAAACAAAACCTTTTTTTAAAAAATACTTTTATGGTCTCAATATTGGGAAAGCATAGCTTTTTGTCTTGAAAGACTAAGGATTTTGTGAGTACTTTGTTACATATTGTACATATGTAAGTTGATTTGAATTAAAGAGTGAAAGACACTAGATCTGTTAGATAATTGTAACTATAAGGAAGACACCTTTTCTGGTAATACTTGTAAGACTGTTTATTTTCCTGATTTGTTTGTTGGTATGTTTCATTCTGAAGAAGAGCTACCAAAGGAGTTTTGATCACTACATAAATGAGGATTTAACTGAGCAATATTTTCTTGGGAGATACCTTACAAAGTTTATGTAACATGGGGTTTGTGCATCAATTAAAAGTCCACCTCTTCTTAAAGTAAACAATGCTATGAGTTGACATCTTGTGGAACTACATATTAAAAGTCCTTATTCTGTCCTCTGGTGTCATTAATTGTATTGCATTCTGAATTATTTTTGTTCCCTTTGTGTTTAGAAACTAAACATGTTTAGTTTATTGTATTTAAAGCATATTTAATATTATAATTTAATGTAGACTTATTTTAATATTTGAATCTTCAGTTAATGCAAATAAAATCTTTGGTGCATATTAAGTATTAATTTCTTAGCCTTTGTGAGAATGTAGCACTTCAGTTTGTGTGGTTGGTTCTGTAGTGTTAGTTACACCATTCACATTGTACTTCACTTTTTATGTGTATGGAAACCAATGAGATCCATCTTACCAGACTTTGAAAACAAAAAGGAATACGTGCCTCACAGAAATGTAGTGGCTGGAGAGGCTTTATCCACACTGAGAGCTGGCAGTAGTGTGCAGTAGCTGTTAGGAAGCAGTGAGAATGTACTGCCTGCACCTTCCAAACCCAAATGTTCTGGTTCAGTGGTTTTCAACAATAGCTTAAAGCAGTGGTGTTATCCTGAAGACGACTGAAATGGTTCTGCCTCAAGAAGCAATGTTAATTAAAAGTGCTGAGATGTGCAGTTTTTCTTAATTGCCACAGACTAAGAACTCTTTTGCCATGTTTTTCTGGTCTAGCAATTAAAAATTAGTTGTTCCACAGCAGTGGAAATTATGAACCCTGTCTTTCTGTGCTGTATGCCCTTGGTCCCTGACTGTATCATCCCCTGCAAATAACCTCTAGCAGCAGTACTCAGAGGGATTATCCTTGTTTCTGCCTTTTCTGCTTGTGGGAGTGGGGGTTTTGTCCTTCATCCAGCTGCTGCTCTCTACCCATCCCCTTACCCCTTGAACCTACAGAGAGTGTAATGATCCCTGAAGACTTTACTCCTCCAGATTGGTCTGCAAGTGGCTTCAGAGGTTCAAAGCTTTGGGGCAGACTGACAGGCCAGGTAATTGTGATTCTTTTTTTCACGTCCTCATTTTTAATTTGATGTCCTCAAATTTTTCTTACTGGGATTTTTCTGTGTGCTGAACCAAACAGGTAAGCAGTTGCTTTATGAGTCAGCATGGAAATCACTTCTCCATAGTGAAATAGCTGCATTTGATTGCTTTTCAGTAGCTGGTGATGGAATTTGGCTGAGCAGCCTGCCTCAATCAGTTGGTTCTTTGGGGTCATATTGCCCCCTGAGTGTACCTATACCCACAGGGGAGAGGTTAAACATTTCTTCCTGTAAGATCACCCAGAGCTGAAAATGTTGGGCAGTAGCAAAGTAACAGATGTCCTCTGTAGAGCATCTATGTTCAGATATGTCTGGGAAACCTGGATCTTGGCAATTCAGTGTCCTTAGAACAAATTGTATAGCAGCTTCTATGAAATGACAAAAATAACAGCAGGAGTCTGGATACAGCTGGGAAGACTAACTTATCCAAACATACATTATATGCATTTAAAAAGCAATTTTCTTAAATGTAACACACTGTTATCTAGCTCAACATTTCCTGAGGGAAAGCAAGTGTGAGAGTAAGCTGGGGGCTGACTTAAATGTGCTTCCTAAGCCTGGCAGTTACAGCTCTCCTTACCAGCCAGCAGCCTCCTTCCTCCCCTCTCCTTGGGTCTTTTTTTTCTTAGTTACGTATTTTGGCTTCTCCTGGATTACTATATCTGAACCTGGGTTTTTCATTTAACTCCCTTGATCTGCTGCAGCTTTTTTCATCCTTTCTTTCTGCTCTACATCTTTGAAAAAAAAAAAATTACACACCTTTCAGGTAACTTCAGTGTCTCAATTTGTTATGCAGATCTACCTATGCACTGCTCTAGGCAGGGGGGCAGAGTGGCTGGAAAGCTGCCTGGTGGAAAAGGACCTGGGGCTACTGGTTGACAGTGGCTGAACAGGAGCCAGAGGGTGCCCAGGTGGCCAAGAAGGCCAAGGGCATCCTGGCGTGGATCAGCAATAGTATGGCCAGCAGGACCAGGGCAGTGATTGTCCCCCTGTACTCAGCAACAGAGGCCACATCTCAAATTCTCTGTTCAGTTCTGGGTCCCTCACTACCTGACACTGACACTCCGGAGAGTGGCCAGAGAAGGGCAGTGGAGCTGGTGATGGGTCTGGAGCCCAAGTCGTATGAGGAGCAGCTTGGGAGCTGGGGTTGTTAAGGCTGGAAAAAACAAGGCTCAGGGAGGCAGCCTTGTTGCTCTCTACAACTGCCTGAAAGGAGGCTGTAGCCAGATGGGGGTTGGTCTCTTCTCCCAGGTAACAAGTGACAGGATGAGAGGGAAAAACCTCAAGCTGTGCCAGGAGAGGTTTAGGAAAAATGAGGAAAAATTTCTTTACTGAAAGGGTTGTCAATCACTGGATCAAGCTGTCCAGGGAAGTGATGAAGTCACTATCGCTGGAGGTATTTGAAAGACCTATAGATGTGGTGCTTAATGACATAGTTTAGTAGTAGACTAGGCAGTGCTGGGTTACCAGTTGAACTCAGTGATGTCTGAGGTCTTTTCCAACCTAAATGGTTCCATTCTGTTTGTAGGTTTATTATCTTTGGCAGATATGCTCCGGAGAGTGGACTCTGTACCATAAACTTGGTTAGCCATTCCTAGCAAGTCTCTTCAGAAAGGAAGTAACACTGTGAAGTCAGGTAATACTCAGCAAAAGGCTATGGAAAAACAGAGTCATGTTTCGTGGAAATTTTTTCCTGGTAAAAGTTCCTAGCCTGTACTCTGTCTCCCTTGCTTGTACTCTGCCTTGACCTCAGAGGACAGCTTTTATTTTAGTAATGGCTCCTACTTTTCTTGGGTGTTTCCCATGAGCAGCCTACTTTGCATCCATGGCTCTGAAGAAAGGCCAGGGAGGGCATCAAGGTTCATATCTGGGCCTCTGAGCATGCTGGTTGGTCAGCAGCTCTGTCAAATGCAATGTGGAGGGGCTGGGTATGGACTACATTTCATTTCCCTCAGTGACAGCACTAATTTGGACCTCCATGCTGTGTGTATAGCAGCTTTTACGGAAGCTGTAACTTTGTTTATGTCTTACCCTGCTATCAAGTTTGATTGATGTCAGCCAACAAGTTACCAAGCAGTAGGGCTGATGGCCAACAAGACTGTGCAAGACTTGATGCATTTGTCTAACAAACACCCTGGTAATACTTGTACTGAAAGGAGGTGGAAATTGGTATTGTGCCATCTCTGCACCATTATTAAAGGCCTGATGAGCTAATGATCCACAGCATGGAAGGTCAACATCATTCTCTGCTGATAACCTTATGTTCTTTATTTACCATATTTTACCACAATATTGTTGCCTTATGCAACTTATACATATATATTGATCATTTTTTGGTGGTAATCCAAGCATCTGTCATTTTCCCGTTCATAGACGCCTACCGATTTTCCAGCAGGGAGGCAGAATACTGCACACCAAGTTTAAACCTGACCCTGGGCCTCTCTCTCCATTTGTCTTGTGGGAGACTTTGTATTCCACAGACCTTCCTCCACTCCCAGTGCAGGTTCCAAAAACAGTGATCCAAAATGAGAACAGCCCATGTCCCACCTCCCTTACCCTCCACTCCTCTGCAGATGACTCATTCAAACACTTGACCAGAGCTGCTTGTTATGTCCTTTTTCAAACTAACTTCTGCTTTTGGCAAGGCATGGCAAGAATAAAGATTGCTAGAAGTGTTGCAGGGAAAAACAAAGAAACTAAAATAATACATTACTGGCTCTAAAAATGCATGGATAAAAATGCAGCATTAAAAAAGAAATGCGTCTTTATAGCAATAGCATTGAAAATGAAAGGTAGATCCCCAGGCCACCCTAAGGAGCAACTAAACTTATCTAGGATGTTTTGGGGAAACAGGAAGTGTGAGTGAACTGAGACAAACAGCAAGGAAAGGTCAAGTTCAGAGTAGCTGAATTTGACTTTAGCAGCCGGGAGTAGCTAAATTGCATTTCAAATGGGTTCAAAGTAAAAATGTATGAAGGCAGCTTGGGAGCAGAAATGATTCTGCCTCAGAGCTGAGTAATCTGGAGCAGCCTGTAGTGAGAAGAGGGACTATATGGCAGCCATTGTGAGAAAGCAGAGGCACACTATTAGGACACATTCCAATAGTACTAGAAACAGGATTTCAGGAGCAAGATCTACGCTTCTGAGGTTTCAGATCAAGTAAGCATATCCCTAACAGCGTAGATAACAGAGAGCATCGGATTACAGACTGATCAAATGACCTGGGCTTCCCATCTCCATTACACCTGAGAATGTTTACAAACTAACTTCACTTTCTTTACTGGTTTTCTCAATAAAAGAAAAGGGATTCCTTAAAAACCATCAAGCACCTGAAACTATGTGAAACTGCATTTTTTACCCATGGAAACACACGTTATTAGCAGTACCTTTTTTGTCTTGGAACACACGTGACTCATATGTATACCTGGGTATGTACAGATAGAACACTTCAGAGATAACAGACCATCGACTTCCGATGTTTTTATACAGCTGGGACTGAATTAACTCTGTGCGAAACGACCGTGCGCACCTCAGACTGCCTTCAGGTTCAGTGGCAAAAAGCATATTCTGGAGGCAAACAGAACTCAGGGGGCTTACTTGCTCGCCAAAGCCGTGCCCCCCTCCCCGCCCCTTTCCCCGAGGAATGCCCGCCCACCACCCCCCCTGGAACTGCACGCGGGCCCGCCCGCTCTCGCGAGATCCTCCCCTCCCTCCACGGCCCGGGGCA
>VZTE01005154.1:72816-129140 GCA_013397775.1 Eulacestoma nigropectus
GCCCGCCCTCGGCCCGTGCCCGCTCCCGCCGCGCCCCGTCCCTGCGCCCCGACATGGCCCGGCGGCTGCTGGCCGCGGCCGCCCTGCTCGGTAAGGGGGGGACAAGGGCGGCCTGTGCGCTCGGCGGGGTGGCGGGGGGGCCGCAGCGGCCTGAGGCGGCCCTGGGGCCGGCGGCGCTGGACGCGGCACCTGTAACTGGAGACCCGCCCGGTGCCGCCCGCTGTCGGCGTTCCCGGGTGCTGACTGACCCGCGGGGTCTCGGGGCTCGTGGGGGGGCCATCCCGTCCGCTCCCCGCGCCGGCCCCCTCCGGCGCCCGGGAGCCTCTGAGGGCCGCCCGAGGTACGAGGGCAATGATGGACGGGAGGCGGCGACTGCCGGGCTCGGCGCGCTGAACCGCGTAGTGCCCGGGAACGCCGGTCTGAGCACCTGCGTTGGATGTAGGGACAGCGCTCTGGGAAGAACCTGGAAACACGCCTGGAGCACGAGGCGTGGAGACGCGGGAGCTACTGATGTCATTGCTAGGAAGCAGCGCTTTCTATAGGGCGCGTAATGCTCCCTTGCTTAATGGCTTTCTGCCTGCCCTGTCTTGAGTAAAATATGAAACGTGTCTGGAATAGAGAGATTTCAGTGCCGTGATGAGAAGGTTTGTTAGGGCAGCAAGGCTGTTTTACAAGGAAGTGTGTTTTGCTTGTTTACTGATAACTACCTTGCTTTTGGTTTCTTGTCTTGAAAGCCACATCACACAACACTATCAGGTTTCTGAGATGTGGCTTTGGCAGCAAAGGAAACTTGTTCAGCAGCTGGCCAAAATACTTCCCAAATAAAGTAGCAGTTGAGAACGCTTATCTGCCATCATTTTTGAGATATCATAATCTTTGCAACTCTTCTAACGTCTCTTTGGTAGTAAATATCGTTATCACCATTGACCGTACTTCAGTTTCACTGAGCCCAAAAGATGCCCCTCGCAAAGGGCACTGGGCAGTTCAGATATCCAGCCCTTGTGAGCCAGCGTAGGCGAGCAAGTGACTTACAGCACTCCTTGACTTGCTTTTTAGGGCTGCCAGCTGAAGTGTCTTTGAACTGGTGTTATAGTGGGAATTATTTGTATAGTTTGTTTGAAATAGTTACGGCTTAAATGAAGAATTGCTTCGTAGTTTGTTTTCAGATCAGCTTTTGTGATTTTTATGTGGTATCACAGTTAATACTTTCTGCCACTGCAGTAGTCTTCATCTGCTTAATTAGCAGTTACAAATATCATTCGGTGCATTGTCTTTGTCACTTTCTGGCATGTAAAATGTGTCAGCTTTCTGCAGCTGAGGCAACAGAATAGTTTATTTTACTGGAGAGTAACTATTTACTGATAGGCGGGACTTTGTACCAGTGTCTCGTATCTTAGTAGCTGGGTGTTTCTGCATAACTTTATACTACAATTTTGGGGGAAACCTTTGTGGTGCAAATAGAGACCCCCTTCTTGCAAGAGTGTGGGGCTTGAGTTGCAGGGAGAAGAATAAGAGATAATGATAATATATGAGCTGAAGTCTTCAGGTATTTTAGCTCATTTGCAGTCTTTTAGTCATCTGAGTGAACAGTGATTAGGATAAGGTAATGGTCACAGGAGACTGAAAGATTAGCATGGGTGGGGCAGATGTGAAAACTTGTTTGGTAATGCCTTGACTTTGGGACAGTAGATTTTTTTTTTTCTCCACCTGAATACCTCACCAAACCTCACCTACTGTTTCAGTTTTCTATTCAGATAGAGCAGCAAGCACTAAGCTGAATGTTTCATGTGTCAGCACTGAGCATTTTGTAATTAATTTCCTCATTCATATCAAACATACATATGGAATTAAGAAAACATTTAGGTAGTATAGTGGTAAATGCAGGGAAAGGGGGCTGTGGGAAGTGGAAGTACCTCCCCTAAACTTAGCTGTTGCTTTTTGAAATACTGGGTAAGATGGTGCTTGTCTGTTGTTGAGCACGATGAGTCAGTTGGGTTATGTGCCAAACCCAACAGAGCTGCTCGTGCTCTCTGAGATCTAGGGCGCCCATAGATTTTTTCATTACTGAAACACAGATACATCAGAGAGCACTTTCCTGAAAATTTAAGATTAGAATCAGACATGGATTTCGTGTAGTAAGTAATGAAATGTTTGAGATTTAAGGAAGGAAAAATCAGTTTTTCAAGGTAGTGTGATGCCATTTCAGAGGCATTGACACATAATCCACGTGTTTCTATTGCACAACTCTAGTCCAAAGAGGAATTACAAACCTCGCTACCAATGTAGAGATAGTTGAGAGAAACTTGATAATGCATTCCAGGCAGTGAGCAATTTGGTGCTGAATTGTTTTTCTCAGGTTTGGCATTATCGGGTGTTTGGAACTGAGACCAGTATAACTTGGTTTTCACAAAATCTAACTACTTCAATGTTGAGCAACTTTTGAAACATTGTTTTACCATTTGCTGCCCTTGACATAGTGTTTGCTTGATAGCTGCTTGAAGTGTGTTGACACAGTCTCTAAGGATCTGAATTATTGTGTCAGTCATCTTGTGATAGGTTTCTTGGCTTTGACTTCAGCAGCTTTTCTGACTTGTGAAGTAACTTACTTGCTGAGAACTCTGCAGGTTCCTTGACACGCCACTTTTGAAACGTGTTTCCAAGGTTTCTTCTGGTCAGGCTAACTGAAGAGTTTTATTTTTTGTGTAACCTGCATCTAGATTGTTCTGTAGTGATTAGGATATTTTCTAATCAGTAGCAGACAACAAAGTGAAGAATTGCCTCTAAGTACAGAGGAACCTGACTCAAAGAAAAGATTGATACTCTCTTGCAACATTAACTGCTGTTGTTATCTCTGATAAGCCTTTGTAGGTCTCCAAGATAAAAGCTTATTTCTAGCAAAAGACACACCTTGCCTTTGCTTGTTCCAACTTCAGCAGTTTGTCTTTGCTCTCAAGTCAGCCATGATTATTTGGAAATTCCTTGAGAAAGCTTGGTGCTGAAATGGATTTCTTGGTATGTGTTCTCTTAAGCTTGGCAGAAGACGCTTTTGGGCATGTGAGTGGTGGGATAACAGCTATTTGAACACTCCCTTGCATTACCTTGATTCTATATTACATACTTTTAAATGTACCTTATGTTTTGGTAAATCAGGATTCCATGGTTTTTGGGCATCTGACTTCAGGATGGACTAGTGTCTCTTTCAGTCTTAATATAACAGTTTCTTAATCTTCTCTGTCCCTTGACAGCATGACTGACTATCAGTACTACTTTTTCTACTGTTAATTCCAAGTGTGAGAGTCTTAGGAGCACCCTGGCATTAAGAGTACAGAGTTTGAAATGTGCTTCAGCTCTGTGCAGTGGGTACTTGTTCCCTCTCCAGTGTTCAGCTTTGAGCATAGTAGGTCATAGTTAATACATTTGGTTTTCTTGTATTAAACTTCTGATGGCATCTCTTTTCTTAACAAGAATTCACTCTGTACAAAATGGGAACACCTGTATGTCTTTACTTTCCTTGGCAGGGTTAAGATCTACTCTGTAGGACTGGGAGAGTGGTTTTACTCAGGCAGTTAGTTTATTACCTTATTTCCAATATCCTCTCCTCTGGGGAAGCTTTCTCTTTAAATTGTCACACAGTGCTCCTTTCTTCAAAACATTGTTTGGGTCTCACAGCTGTCTTGAAGAATGTATGTTAGTTGTGTGGTGTGATACAGCAGCACTAACCAGAGCAAGTACAAAATGGACTTATGTGAATGCTGAAAAGGGTCTGGCCAGGGGAGTTTAGCTCTCCCAGTGCACTCATGTGATCATTTGCTGTAGAGCTATCCCAAGACTTCCTTCCTCTAGATAGGAAGCCATAAAGAAGTTTCACATGACTAAACTTGATGCAACAGTGCAATTCTCTGGTCAAATGGCAAGTGTATGGCTATTAGATAGCCCTTCCTTTATAAGGCTTTTGTACTTGTATAAATTTGTTTATAAAGACAGAAGTTATTCATCTGCAAACTTGAATTTTGAAACAAAGTGTTTACTGCCTTAATGGAAGTCAACAATATAAAAACCATAATCTGAGAGTGCATGAATTTGTCTCTTGGTTGGCAAGGATGCATATTCTAGGCTGGATAAGGAACTTGATATAATCAGGTGCTGCCCCTGCACAATTGCAGCTGGTTCTCTTATGCCCTAAATTATTCTCATGCATTGAATTAAGCTCTGTTTTCCCCTTCCCCACCACTGTGTGTGTATTCAGGTGAGTCCAGCCTTGTCTTTTCCTGCCAGCTTTCCAGGTAGCCAGCATTCAGTCTTGTGTGTCTGTTGGTGAAAGGGAAGTATAACTCATAATTTTATGGAGACCATCTCACCCCTTGCAAAGTGTTTAGTACGTCAAGCCTGTCAAGGGCTTTTACTGCTTTCAGTTGTTCCTGTCTTTTTCTTTCTGTATTATCCCAAGGTAGTATAGATTTTGAATCCTAAGGAAGTGACCTTGACTCGGTCTTCTGATAAAAGGACTTGGACCAGGTGTCCATCTGGGAGTGGTGCGTACATTAGAAGACAGATCATTAGAGAAGAGCATAACTCCTCAGGGGTTTTTCCATTCTCCTCTCTGGCATAGATTTAGGAGTCTAAAGTGGTGATAAAGGTTACCACTGTTCACAAGATGGCACTGAGATGACAGGATCATTCTGAACCATCAGAATGAGTAAATTACTGGGCAGTTTGGTTCACATGTATTTTCAATAGAAAATAAACCTTCTTTAGATAATAACCAGCATTTCTTATCTGCTTGGATTAATGCCCCACAGATAGCAGTGTTCGCTGTGTTTGCCATCAGAACACCTGGGCAAAGGTGCAGGGCAACACATCAATACTGCATCTTGGGTACAGAATGATTATGCAGGGCTGGCATCCCTTATCCCCAGGGTGCTGCTGCACACTAATTCCAGGGTGGGCTGGAGTCAAGGAGAGTCTGTGAGTGTGACCAGGCCGTGGGATACTCTGAAGCCCGTCACAGCACATCCCAGGAGCCAGCAGCTGTGCTGTGCTGCAGCCATGCTTTTCCTCCCAAACACCATAGGCAGCTGATGTAACTGTAAACAGTCCCATCCACTGGGTATCTGTATGGCTTAAAGTAGTGATGATATGGGATATGTGCCCAAGTGGATTTGGATGGCTTGCTACCCTTTATTCCAAGAAGGAGGAAGAAAAATGCTAAAGAAGTTTTTACTTATGCAGGAAACATGACTGTAGTAATAAATTCCAGATTATACAGAAGTAGCTTTTGTGTTTCCTTATTGTCAGTGTTCCATGTTTCTAATAAAAATTGGAGGCAAAGTAAATCATTAACTCTAGTAACTGAAGTCCTCTTTGCGAGTAGACGGTGTACATAATTGCCGTCAAATATGCTTGGTTTTCTAGCACACAACCACCAGTCATCTCTCTCCCTTAGTAGATTTCCATTATATGGGACAGTAAATCAAGGGTAGCTGTGTTTGACTAACAGCATTTCAGTTATAAGAAGGTTGAAACCTGAAAGCATGTGCTAGATTGTTTTGTTAGCTTGGTAGTTTTCAGCTCAAAACAAACAACTTTATGAGGTAGATTTCTTTAAGATAAATTGTTATACAATCAGGGAAGTATTTGTTTTGTTTGACTTATTTTATCTCAGACTATTAATATACTTTGGGTTTTTTTGAGGTAGGTATGTTAGATAAAGAAGAATGCTGGATTAATTCAAGCAACATGTCTAGTTGTTGCTTTAACAGTTACGTTAAGTATTTTCTTGCATGAAATTTAATATATAATTAAATTATATATTAAATTGCAGAATTGAGGTATAAAGGGAGTGATTGTCTTGATTTTCAATTGAAAAGATGCAGCTGGAATAAATATATAAGCAGCCTTTTTTTGGAACTTATTGGAATACAAAGTAAGCATCTGAACCAGGTGAAATTTCTTTGGTGTTAGTACATTTTTGGTAGTTCCTTTGCTAGATATCCATAATGTAGTGTTTCCTGCCAAGTGAATAATGAACCTAACGAAACTTAACTTTTTGCTGTTGAAAAGTTTTGGACAACTGCATTTAAATTTGAAATACTGCATCTGCTGTGCCACAGGTAGTTGTCATATAGGGCTCTGCAGTTCATTAAGAGGAACATTTAAAGCCTAAAGTTAAGAATCTAGGGGTTGTATCAGTTTTTGTGTTAATTAGCAAAGAATGATATTGTTATGAGATGTACAAACAATATTCTCGACTTGTAGATATGCTCTGATAGAATTAAGCAATACATTATGTAACTTCATTAGAAATATTCCCAGGATAGATTGATTCAACATCAGTTTGCTTTTCTGTAGTCTTGACATTTTGACTGTAGGCTCGTAGTGTTCGTGGGCTGGTGATGATTCATGCATTAATCACTACTCGACACTGAAACTGCCTTCATAAAACTCAACAGCTGCTTTCCTGCAAGACCCAGCGAGCTGTTCCTCTGCCTTAAACTGGCTGGAGCAGAGAGTAGGCGGGACCTTCTTTCCTTCAGTGTCTTGATTTGTTCTTCAGTGGTTTTTTCCTATTTTTCTTTGCTCCTATGTCCCATATGTTTCACTCGGTTTCATCTGCCTTCCTTCAAGACCTTGGGAGCAGATGATGCTGCAGCACAGTTCTCTCTGATCACCATCCCTGTGAGTACTGCCTTACTTGCAGTGAAACAGCTCTCACCACTCCATCGGGGACAGCTCAGTGTCTCGTGCTGGTTGCGTCTGTCTCATCACTGACATTGCAAATCCAGCAGCTGCTGAATATTTCTTAAGAGGGACTGGGGTTTTGTAGCATTTGTTCCACACTAATGAAATCAGGATTCATATAATGATGTGAATTTAACCTTACAAAAATCCAGTAGTTACGCGGGTGTTACTATTTAATGTTTATTCATGCCCCTTATTCTTTATTACTTAAACTTGCTGAGGGTGATTTATCAGCTCTTCATTACCAGAACTTGTCTTCCATTTGGTGCTTTCTGGTACCCCTGCATTGTCTGTTGTTCTTTGAATCATCTTGTAATGGACAGGTCTGTCACGTTTTCATTTAGGTCAGCAACATTTTTCTTAATTGTTTTTCAGTCTTTTCTTTCCCCTGCGTTTTTTTTTTAAATTGTTTTTCTTTCATTGTTTTACTACCTGTTACGTGATTATTTTTAGCTCTAAAATTGCCAAGATTTTTAATAGCTATCAAACAAGGGAGTCTGCATTGCACACTGAAGGTTTTTGTTCTAGCACATTTTTCAGTCATAGTGTTAGTTCAAGGAGCAATGGATTCTTATTCCCTGCTTCTACACTTTTTTACACTGTGCTAGAAATCTTGAGGAAAGTGTAAGCAGCTTGCTTTTGAGAAAACTAGTGCTTGCATAAAATGTAAATAAGTTCCAGATGTAAATGCAAGTCGAAGGAAACTTTGCAAATTGAAACTTCCATGTGGAAGAATGTATTTCTGATACTCCTCTGAATTGCAATAAATAACATTTCTTTGGGAATATATAGTCCTTAAAGAACATTTTATGCTGGACATAAAGGCAGTCAGTTTTGGTTTGAAGTAGGTTTTCTACACTATTTGTTCTTAAGCATTTTCTTTCTTCTGTCTATCTCTGATTTCAAGTCTAGAGTCTTCAAAAACTAGGTAAAGTTGAATGAATTCCAGTTTAAGCTTTGCCCGCTTTGGTGAAGGGGCAGGATGTGATGTTGCTAAGGGGAAGGCAACAAGGGAAAATGCTTGCTGGTGCCAGAGAAATAGTTTCCAATGTGTTCCTGCGACTGATGTGCCTTCTACTGAAGTCCAGCTGACAAAAGTCCAATTTTTTGTAATTATTGTCTTAATACAGTTGTACACACCATAGTTCTGCAGTGGAAAGTTTTAAAATTAGGATTTGTTTTTTGAAAACTTCTTGCAGAGGGAAGCTAGCTAGTGGATAATCCCTCATCTGGATCTCTTTGCTATTATCAAGAGTTGAATGGATTAGCATGTGTGACTTGTTAAGGCTTATTTGCTTGTGATAATTGTTTATGTCTTGGAGCTGTTTTTTTATCAGGTTTTCTGCAAGACTGAAGTTGTTGCAAATGCAAACTGATAAAGTGCTAGCATGAAAACGGTGCAGGCTTTTTGCAGTGAGGTTCGCTTAGGGGTGGTGGTGGTGACAAACTGAGAATCTGAAAAATAAAAGGCTCTAAAATAAAGAACTGGTCAGGTGCAGGAGCACTGTCAGGTATCCCTTGCCACAAATGAAGTAGGAGATAACCAGCTTTCCAGCTGTTTGCAGCCTGCCACAGTGTGTCCCCCATGTGAAGCTTTGTTGGCAGTGGACACTGGTCACCCTGGTCCCAGTCCATGTTGCCATCAGAAAGGATGATTGCATGCTCCCCTTGCTGTGTGTTCTTGCCCTTTTAAGTCGATACTCTGGGCAGTTGTACTCAGCATGCTTCTGAGCATTGAGACTGGGGCAGAAAAGCTTTCTCTGCTTTTCTTAGCAGCTCAGTCTGAGTTTAGCTTAAACCAGTCAGGAAAACATAACCTCAGTCTGTGTCAAGGTCTTGGCCTCCTCCTCCTCTCAAGTGTGGAGAGCATGATGACGGTAAAGAGAAGTTCTCCTGGCAAGGGTAGCATGCTCTATCATGCTATTTTTGGCGGTGCCTTCAAAACATCTGCAGTCAATCCAAGCTTTCTAAATGCTGCATTCAGTGCGTGTACAGCTGAGTGTCCTGGTACAGTAGGAATGAAGGCTGCATGGTGTGCTGTGGGGGGAAGGCGGAGTGTTGTAGGGCATGCAGGATCAAATAAGCTAAGTCAGGTCTGGCTGAAGATGGTAAAATTGTTGCTGTATAGGGTGAACACTGAAGGTGCCTTGAACACTATGACTGGTGTTTGTTGCATGTTTTTCTTATCTCTTAAGACCCAGCATGTCAACAGTTTTGGTTTGGGTGGCTTTGCATTTTTATAGATGAGGTGTTAAATTTGTCTTCTGTTTGTTAGTGATGTTGAACCTAGAGACTGTTAATGCCCAAGTTTCCAAACTCAACTGCTTAGGTTGTACTCCCAAAATGTACAGTTGTACATATTTGTCTCTTTGGGATCAAAAATGCGACTTTATGTGACACCAAGTTAACCAGTTTTTATTTTTATCAGGCTTTTTACAGGCTTCCTCTTCATTTGAAGTGAAAGATTCCAGTGGTAAGGTCTGCATAATTGCTGATTTGACAGTAGCCTTCTCAGTGGAATACAAAAACAATGGGCAAAAACAGGTAAGGGCAGTGAGTATCTTATTGCTTGTCACTTGTTAGTATTTTTAGTATTTATAAAATGTGTGGTATTTCTGCGCATGTGCAGTATTTAAACTTTCAACGAGTATTTTTATGCATGATAAACTACTTCAACAAAGATTTTTACCCTCCCAATTATGTTGCATCAGCTTTTCTTTATTACAGGTGCTTCTTCTAGTTAAATGGCAAGGTTAAGGCTGCCTGAAACAATCACAAACAAAACATGTGAAATTCCTTTTGTGACTGAAATTCTACACCAGTCCTATTGATGACTAAAATGGCTTTCACCATGGAGCTGTAAAGGCAAAAGTACTACACGTTCTCTTTTGGTAACTTGGTCACACTCACGTGGACTAAATCTGAACTGAAACGGCTGTTGGCACGTAGCTTTTAAACTTTTTAAACTCCAGAAATCTGTGACCTTCCTACTTAGCAAATCTGTAGATTTCAGTGTATCTACAGAGTACTGCAGTGCTTACAGATTGTTCCATATTAACAGCAAAAGCTTGTTAATGGAAAATGAAGAATTTGCTTTAACAAATAGATTTTGTGATTTTTGGTATCTTCACTACTGAATAGGAATTGTGGATTATATAGTCTTATTGCAGTTTTGTGTTGTTGAAGTAGATTTTTTTTCGTAGCCATCATTGTAATTCAAGGTTAAAAAAATCCTACTACTTTGCCAGTGGTTCACTTGCTATGTGTGATTTGAGCTGAGCCTTATATTGTATAATCCACGTTTTCAGTGATGCTGCTGATGCGAAATCCTGCTGATACTGGTATATGTGTTTGCACTCAGAACTGACTTCTTCCATATAACATGCTTTTGTCTGCTTCTTCTTGTAAACAGTAAGCTCAAAACTTCCAAATAAATGTTGTATTGGTCTTCAGATACCACACTTCTTCACGATGTGTAATTAACTCAAAGTATTACAGCCAAGCTATGTAAGGATGTACAATTCACTTTTGTTCTTGCTCAGTTGTACTACAAGAAGCAAAGCTTAAATTCTCCCATTTTTCACGTGTCTGGAGTTTGCCAGATTTGATTCCCGTATTACAGAAGTACCTGCAAATTCATATTGCTAGTTTAGGAGGGAAAAAAGTCTAAGAGGTGCTGTAAGTATGTGCTGTTTTGTCCTCCACTTCAGGAGAGCAAGATTCTTAAAGTCGAATGCCAGTAACATGCTGCTTGCTATATACTGGTATATAAGTAGACATCTTACAGTACCTATTAATGTCTGCTGTGTGTTTGTAACAGTTTCATAGGGTATTTAAAAAGCTGTTAGGAAAAGCTTATGTGTGTTTTATTTTCTACCCCACAGTTTGTACACTTTTTTCTTCCGCAAAATGCTTCAGTAGACTCACAGAGCTCATGTGGTAAAGATAACGCATCTCATCCAGTTCTGATATTGGATTTTGGAGCAGGACATTCGTTAAGCCTGAATTTCTCAGAATCTGCAGACAAGTACCAAGTTGAAGAGTTAGTTTTCCACTACAATCTGTCAGATGCAACTTTATTCCCAAATTCAACTGCAGGTAAAATGAAAACTTCCTGTTGTTATTGTGTAACCCTTCCAGATGTAATACTGAGTCATTTCTTTAAATACTGGTACATACTAATGCAATGTATCTTTTTACAGGAGACGTGAAGACTGTATCACATAAAAGTGTTTTTCACGCACATAGGGGCACAAAATACAGATGCATCAACTCCAAGCACATCAGTATGAGGACTGTGAACGTTACTTTCAGCAATGTCACTTTGGAAGCCTATCTCACAAATGGCACTTTCAGCGTGAACAGTAAGTATCTTTTAACAGAAAATGTACTTGATGAGCTAGTATTTCCAATAACAGGTTATTTCTTTTTAAGTCCTGACTAATCATATTAAGGTGGATACAAACTGGATCTGAAGCTCTGATAACAGCATCCTTTGAAATGAATGGACTTGCATCAGGTTTTCTCTGTAGGATGTTGGAATCCGTGATTAAGAGATAGTGCCCTGGATTCCCACGGGTATTGTACTGGGCTGTTCATGAGTATAGGTGTTAAACGCATGCTGCTGTAGCTTGAGTGGGCACATGGCCAAAATCCTAGTTTAAGAAGTATCTGATAACTTCCAAGAATTATGGCCTCTACCAAAGTAATTTGAACTAGTTACTGTGTGCTCTGGGGAAAATTAGTGAAATAATGGCAGACAGTAGAGAATTGATCTGTAGGGAGCAGAAACGTACATCTTCCTACAGGAGGTTTTATGTCAGCTGTAACAGTCAGGTTTTTTTCTTTCAGGCACAATCACAAAGTGATACTTTTATCCTGATTGCTTGTACTGAAAAGCAGTTTGGAATTTTACTTCAAATTATTAAAGGCCAATTACTTCATGGTGTGTTCATGTCCTTTGCTTTTGTAGCAGCACTCCTCAAACATGAAAGAGCTGTATAAGCTGATCACCCATACTATCTTAAGGAGTGATAAGTCATTGCCTTACTTTTAGAGTCTTCATCTTCCCTGGGAAATGTAGAACTTTTCTTTAGCTGTTAATTCCATTTATGCACCTGCTAAGTTGAAACAAATATTAAAAACTGGGGCAGGCAATGCTAGCCTGGAATGGATACAATGAACAAGTGCCTTCTAGTAGAGTATCTCTACCTTGTTGCGTTTCTGTGAAAAATACCTTGCCTGATGCATGATAATAGTGGCATTGACTACTTTTATGGCTGCTTCACATGACTGGCTCAGATTTGTGTGTATCATTCCTTCCATTCAGTGCACTAGTTTGCAGTAAAGATGTGGACCTACATTTATGCTTAAAAAAACCCACACCAAACCCTGATTTCTATTACTGCAGTCTTCAGAACTCTCTCTTTTGTTTAATTATGAAACTTTGATCCAGTTGTTCTACCAGGTAAGTATGATAAGTGATCATTTATCAGCAGGCTCAAACATAAGACATGATATTGGAAAAAGCTGATTTTTAACTTCTACAGAACTTCAATAAAATCTCCTTATGTAATACTTGCCTTTTTTAAGACCTTAAGATCTGCTCTTATATAGTCCTCTGGTTAAAAAAAATCGGTATTGCATTATTACTGGAGGGTATTTCTTGTGGAATGCAAATTTTTCAGCATTTGCTTTATTTTCTATTCCTATGCTTCCCTCTCTTTTTTAGATAAACATAAACACTTTAACTTGTCACAGTCATATTCTCTAAATTGCTTTTTTCCATCCTGTGATATCACTGATTTGATGAAACTGCTGTTTCTTAGAAAAAAGATGTGAAGTTCTGTGATTGTGATCAGACACTAGTCTGAGTTCAAGGATGGAGGGGGATGTTGTTTTGTGGTTTTGTTGTTTCCACATTCCTGTTATTCATACTGCCATGCACAGTTTATTCTTTAAATTATCATTTTCCTTAAGTTTTTATTATAGCGTTGGATCTGACTTTTCCATTCCTAGTGCACAATGAGTTAGCTCTTCCTGTTTGTTTTTTATAATCCTTTTTTAAAATCCTTTATTTTCATCTTCTTGACCTGAAAATAATATTGTGCCCTCCAGATCTGTTCTTTCCTTCCATTCTCGTAGGCTTGAGCCTTCCCCTGTCTCTTAGGCAGCTAGTTATTGATAATATTTAGATCTGCAATTTTCCCTTAGTTGTTTTTTTTCTCTGCAAATCTTAAATGAAAGGATATTTCTGCTGGTCATCTGTACAAGGCTCAATGAAGGGAAGAAGAGTCAGTATTCAGTGCATCTGCATAACTAGAAATGGTGACTTCTGTCAGTGTACTAGAAGTTAGTGACTGAGGGGATGGTAGTGGTTATCTGTAGCTCTGAAAGAGAGGCTTTTATTTTCTCTCTGTTGGTAGTTTTGCCAGCTGCTTTCCTATAACTGTTGAGAAAATATGTAAGAATTTGTCTCATCTTCTGATCTGCCCTGCAGAGCTGCTAGAAACTGCTCTAAATCAGTTCAGTAAAAATAATGTATCAAAACTCCACCTAGGCTAAACTTCCATTCGATGTGATTTGGTTGTTTCCATCTCTGCCAACTTAAATTAAGAGCCTCTGTGTATTGAGGTCTTGCAGATAGAGGGTAATTCTCCACTGAAGTACCCAGAAAGCTGCTTTTTGGTTGGTTAGGAAATGATTTCATTTTGGGATCAGACTAGTATCAGTCTACAAAAGGCAGGATCACTCCTCCTTCATACACCTTCATTCTGCTCTTTGACTTTCCAGCAGTGGAGTAGAAATAGGAAAGCATGCTATGTTGGTGTGTGTGTGACTTCAGATGGTGGATTAGAGTTTCTCTTTCTGAGCCATAATCAAAAGTTAAGCTGCTGTTTAAGTTTAAGGCTATTTATTAAGTGTTTTTATCTGTGAGATATGTATGCATTAAATTTTAGAAGTAAGCCCTTTGAGTCAGAGTTCATTGTTGCTGCAGTTGCTGTTGTCCTTAAAAAGTTGCAAGCTGTTATCCCTGGCATGTGGAGATGACCTTGGCTTGGAATATGGAAGCCTCTACTTCAGTAGTGTCTTTGTTACGACCTTTGGTTTTGGCTTAGATTTTCAATGCAGGAACCTTCTTGGCTCTCAGATCAAGTTAAGATCTTGCTGCCACATGTTTCCAAGTACTCTGGCAAATAAAGCAGTCACTGCTCCCTTGGAAATTGCTGCTGGACTGGATGAAAAGAGAAGGTGAACTTCCACACCTTCACAGCCTTCTTAACCCTGTGGAGGGTGGCTCCTCGTGTGGGACTGAAGAGGGGATGGATATGAGAGGATACAGCAGAAAACTTGCCATCAGAAGCAGTGTCTTAGAATCCCCTTGTTAAGGACAGAAGAGCCACAGCAATATTTTAAGGCTACAGTGGGTATTGCTAGAATAAGAAGAGTGAGGGGGAGGAGAGCACATCTCCTGGGAGACCACTTTTAACAGTGGGCAGGAGAACTGTTCCTCTGCTTTTCCCACATGAGTGCTCAGAGTGAGTGACAGGGATCCCAGCCTGGGTGTGAACAGACAGCAGGAGTGCTGGCTCTTGTCAGATTTATCCTGACCCAATGGCAAAGCAAAATGATGGACGTGAATGGAAGTGGATGTGGTCACCATGAACTTCAGTAAGTTGCCAGCAGAGGTGTTGTTTTCACATGCCAGGCTTTAAAAGGGTGTCAAACTTTGCAAAAAGAATTTAGGTAATACTTCAGCATTGTGTTTCTGAGCTTTTATTATCTTATTAGGAAAAAAGCTTCTTGAAATTGTGTCTTCTTTTCCCTCGAGGATTGAAAAGGTAGATCATCCCACAGCTTCATTTTGTTTGGTAATGACCGTTTTCCTTTCTCTGCAGAGACGGAATGTGCTGAAGATATGGTCTCTACTACTACTGTGGTGCCTACAACTCCTAAACAGACTACTAGCCAAGTTCCAACAACTAGCCCAGCACCAACATCATCACCCCCAAATCCTGCAGTTGGTAAATACAATGTGACTGGTCCAAATGGAACCTGTGTGCTTGCCTACATGGGCTTACAGCTTAATATCACCTATCCAAAAAAAGATGAAAAGGTACATTTTGATTTTTGTTTCTTCAAAGCCTTCAAATATCTTCTTTGGGGAAGACTTGGTAAATTATTATAAACTAACCTTTTCTTTAAAAAGCCCAGGTGTTTATTTTTATCATCATCATTTTCATTATCCTCTATTTGAATTGCTTAACTTGGTCCAGACTAGTGACATTTCAAACACTTCTACTGAAAGTGCTTCTTAAGGATTTTTCCACTCACTAAAAGCAGTATTAGATGTGTCTCTTGAATCCAGGAAGTGTATATGGTCATTTAAGAGAAGTAGTAACAATTATCAAGATATGAGATGGAGAATCCTGTTATAAAAGTTGCAATTGAAACAAGATTTTTAAACTGTTAAATAAAATACAGAAATTTGGCCCTGAGACATAGAAACAGTGAATGACTAGTAGAAGGGAAAATTACTACTGTAAAGCTGAACAGGCTTGTGACTTAATTACCTTCCAGCCAGCACTGAAGACGTTTGGGTTTGACTTTGATGCTTAAAAGCTACTTAAAAGCTGATTTTAATAGTAAAAAAAAAAAAACCAAACACGGTTTATGTAAGATCCAGCCCTGGCACAGGTTCTTTCCCTCCACTATTGGTGCAGAGCCTGGCTTGCCAGCCCTATGGACAAACCCAAAGTCCCAAAGGGACTGTTGAAGACCCCCAATAGGAAACAATGGTGTTGCAAAAGAAACTACTACGTTTACTTATGATGTTGATGATGACTCAGAGGTAAAATCATGAGCACTTATAACTGGTATGTGTCTGTACAGTGGCTTGTTATGATGATGACTGTGTTTTAGCCACCTTAGTTTTGTGAAATTCCCTGATTCTGGTGTCCTACTTCTGGTGGAACAGCTGATTTCTAGTGTAATGACCAGTGAGGAGGTGGCAAGTAGGTTTTCCAAAGTCACATGAGGATCAGCTAAGAGCTACTGAAAGGTTTCTATTTAATTGTTTGGCAAGTGCATTTAACCCACAGCCTTGTGCAGATGCAAGACCATATAAAATCATGAACCGTGGGCAAAACTAAAACATTTTGAACTGAAATGACATGCAAGATGATTGCACTGACAGGTGGTTCCCTTAATTGCTTCTACCTTATGTCAAAGCAGTATTTTATAGCATATTGCCCTCTGTGTAGTGTGGTGGTTCTTGATGTTTTTCCTTATGCTGCAAGGACCAAAACAGTTTGTGTGGAGAAAGCAGTGGATTCTTGGCTGCAGCCAGTCAGGGCTGCAGAAAGCTTTGTTAGATGTGCCCTTAGTCGTCTGTCAGCCTGGTAACTCATGTGCAGCCTGCACAGGTCTGTAATGTGGGCACGTATCTGCCCTGGTGTCTGTAACATAGGGCAAACACAACACTGTAGGCACATGACACAAGCCAGCTACACCTCGACTGACTGTCAGGTGATGTGTTAAGTCTCTTCAAGTGTCATAATTGATCCTCTTCTCTCACAGATGGGTTTGGATTTGCTGAATTTCATACCACGGAATACAACTTCTTCTGGGAGATGCAATAATACATCTGCCTTTTTGAATCTGACTTTTGAGAAAACGAGGATTATCTTCCAGTTTGCATTGGTAAGAGTCTCTGCACCAAGTGTGTAGGGCCTGCAGGACTTTCCATGTGGGAAAACTAACTGGGGCAAGTGCAAGAGGGAAAAAGACACAACTACAGGAAGGGGAGTAACTAATTCCTTTGCTTTTAATACTAGGATTTAGTGGGTTTTATGCTTGGTAACCACTGTGAGAAATGTTTATGTATATATGCACACATACATATGTGTACACAGAAAAGTATTTTGTTTGGAATGGGAACTTCCTTGAAGATTGTGTTGCTTACTCCTTAAGGCTTATTGCCGAAACTGGGAGGAGCCTGTGACAAGTGGGCATCTCCTCTAATTTTAAGCCTGGAGCTGGATTTAAGTCCTCATTAATATTCTGTGTACAACCCAAAGGCCAAGTGTGCTTGTCCTCTGGTCTCCTATGATGGTTGGGAATCCTGTTGTCCACAGCCCTGCCCCAGGTGCTGTACTGGAGCTGCAATCCACTTTGTCAGAGCTTCGTGCTCCTTTTAATGCTGATCACCTTGAGCTGTTGCTGTTAAATGACTCTCTACACAGTGGGGTACCAAGATCACTGCAAGTAGGCTGCTTAAGGAATGGGTGAGACTATTCCTGCAGTGTGGAAGTCAAGTCAACAGTTTGGGGGTGACAAGGCCGCCTTTCTCTGCCTCTTTGCCCTCCCACAAAATAATCTTCCTTAAGGTGCATACTTTCTGTAGCTTTTCTCTCCTAAAGTCCAACTAAACACCTCCTCTGGATGCTAATCCTATTTGTGGTCTATGCTTTGAAAACCTTTCTCAAAATGCATGCAGAATGGAACCTGCCCATGAACAGCTTATATTGTACAATCATGAGCTTAAATGACAACTACTGATTTGTTGGGTTTTGTTTTTTTTAAAGAATGCAAGTACTGAAAAATTCTTCCTGCAAGGTGTGAGTGTAAGCACGACTCTGCCTTCTGAAGCAAAAAGTAAGGACTTGTAAGAAATCTATTCTCTGAGATTACTTCTATGAATATTAAGGGTAGCCTGCATTAAATAATGTATGAGAAATGCTGGGGATGAAAGTATCAAATTTCAGCTCTCTGAGCTTACAGCTCCTGCTCTTCACGTTTATATAATATGACTTTCTCTTACACAGATCCAAAATTTGAAGCATCAAACAACAGCATGAGTGAGCTGAGAGCTTCAGTAGGGAACTCCTACAAGTGCAGTTCCAAGGAGAATCTGCAGGTCACAGACCAAGCCCTTGTCAATGTATTTAATGTTCAGATCCAGGTTTTCAAGATTGATGGAGACAAATTTGGGCCAGGTAAGAGGTTTGCATTTGGCAGCCGCTGTCAAACCCAAGACTTGTGAAGTATACTTCGATACAATACAACATTCTGTAGTCAAATGTCAGCTTGTGGGTGCTATGCTTAGTCTCTGCATGCCCCACTACAGAGGATGGGGGGGCTGATTAAGGTGTCTGAGTTGAGGCTAGTGTGAGAGGTATGTAAAAAGCTTTGAAACAACTTGGACTTGTTCCTGATGGTCCAGAGAAGAGTTAAGGAAGGATGCTACCTTTTCCTCCAAACTGTGTTTAGACAGTTGTGTGAAAGGGGCAAACCTATCCCTTGTGACTATGGTGAAAGCAACTGACTGTGGGAACAGTCACATGGATATTTATGATGGCTAAACTGTAAGTAACTAACAGCTCTTGAGGAGGAAACAATCAGTATAATCTCCATATTGTGTACACACCTGGTACTAGAAAGACTTCATCCTCAATGATCATAGTTAGTGGACTTGGCTTCCTTTTCATTGTTGGCAAGCTAGCTGAGCCAGTTTAATCTGTGCTGAGAGCAGAATGCTGAAGTTCTGGATGTAGCCATCTGTTGGTGCATTAGTACCTAATATGGATCTTTTTCTCTCTCTTCAGTGGAAGAATGTCAACTGGATGAAAATAACATGCTGATCCCTATAATAGTTGGTGCAGCCCTTGCTGGTCTTGTTCTAATTGTCTTGATTGCTTACCTGATTGGCAGAAAGAGGAGCCATGCTGGATATCAGACAATTTAATTACTTGCACTAAAATCCAGTGTAGATGAAAAGCAATTGCAAGAGGCTGGGGGAAAAAAATCCCCCAACATTTCCCCTGAACTGGTTGATACTGTTAGGTAACATCTTTTCTTGCAAATTGCTTCTTTAAAGTCTGCTTTATTAAATGTGAAATCATCTTGCAGCATTTAACTATGCACAAAAATAACTTCTGAAGATTCTGGTGTTTAATTTTGCTAACTAGTTTTAATATTTACCCACTTAGAAACAAGCTGAAAGTTTTTAAGGGTGCTTTTTTGGAACTGGCATAAGATCATGTCAGCTACAGATTCCAGAGAAGGATGTTGCTAACTCTGACTCAATTTCAGAACTCTTAACAAAGGGAAAAGGTTCGTTATTTGCACCGCTGCCATTGAGCGATGATGTTAAGTATACTGATGATGCATTTAAAAAAATTTAGTAACAACTGACAAAATTGAGATTTAAAATCTGAACTTCACCTTGTCTCTTAGGTGTGTATTTTTTACTAAGCTTTCAACTCAATGCCTGGCACATGCAGGGTGTGAACGATGCAATACTCAAACCTTACAGGAACTCTTTATGATTGGACAACTCCCCTGTTTGATATTTTTGATGCTATGCCAGCTTGTTAGGAGCTGGTACTTTTTTAAAATGGGTGTTATTTTTATTTACTTTTTTTGTAAAGTGATTTCAGTCTATTCTGTTGGAAGGTTTAGAGAGATCCTGTTACTGCACATGTGTACGATATAGATCTCAATCTGCTGATTCTGTTGCTTTAAACTTGGCTGGGGGGGTTGTACACTTTAAGGATCAGTTCTTATGTATGCATTGCCTGTAACAATGCTAATAAAGACACTTTTTTTTCTGTATTTCTTAGTCATGCTGATCACTCTTAAAACCATTTGTTGACCATTTATTGAGTGCTGAAGTTGTGGTTTAGCTATACTTGGGAAGCTTCAAACACTCCTTAGTGTGGAGTTATGTTAAACAAGTGCTTAAGTTTTTTCTTCATGGCACAAAGGCAAACCTTAATGTGTGTGTGTATTGGAATGACACTCTCATTTTGCACTTGGTGTTTGGAAACAAGGAAAGCTACATGTCAGTAACCTGAGACCTGGAGAAGGTGCCTCATATATGAAACTGCCCCTGGCTGAGACATGTCAGTGCTCCGGGCTGCCTGGCTAAGCATCATTTTGACACTGCTGCTAAGCTTCTCAGTCTAAGGACTGTGTAAATGACGTTTCATGTTTGATTTTGAAGTTGGCCTCTTACGACAAAGTAGGAAACGCACATCTGCTGAGGGTTGTGTGCCTTGTAATGTGCTGGAAATGAACCTTGGTGTTTAAAGCTTCCCTGATTCCCTCCTGCAAGCAAGGCTTTGGTGTTAACAGTACCAGCTCCACAGGGCAGGAACTGGCGCACACCAAAACATTGCCCAGAACACTCCTGACCAAGAAAACCTAATGCTGGTGTACTTTGGACCAATGCCCTGTGACCTTGAACACAGCTGGAAGCTATGAATTGTGCTAGTGGTGAATAGTGTTTACTAATACCTGCCGACATTATGAGTATGGTACTGCCACTGTCCTTACAGTTCAGTACTTGAGGAAAAAGGTGTATGTCTGGTACCATAAAGGATAGGATAGCTCAGAATCACTGGTGAGTAGCAGTCTTTAGTTGTCTAGAAGAGCACTCATCTACTTCCTCTGAAAAAAGTGATTTTTAAATTTTTTTTCCCCCTGCTGAGGAATGAAAGAATGGGAAGCCATGCAGCACAAGGAACGAAGAGAGCTTGGGGTAAAGTCTGAAAAGGTAGTTGTTGCACAGGGACCATAAAACCCCCCGAAGTGCTGATCTCCAATCGTCTTTCCTCCTTTCCCCAGCTGGAAGGAGAAGATTTGGCCACAAGAGGGCTCTGTACGGACAAGGAAGCAGTTCCCAGACTCCTGGCCCCAGCAGGGCTGGAAGTGCCAATACAGATTTTGGAACTACCTAGTATCTTCCCCTGTTAAAGAAGTCTGTTCATGGATGTCTTTACAAGTGTTTCTCAGATTTTTAGGGACACAGGTGTGTGAGAATTGCACAACAGCTGCTCTATCTCACACTGCATCGATCAACTGCTAGTGAAGATCACTTTGCTCTCTTGCCCTGCACTTTGCTGTATTTGACTTCCTTGAGTGAGAGCAGTGAGGAAAAAGATACTTGTATTCCAGCCAATGACTGGCAGTCAGAACTCAGATCACATACTTTACTCTCTACGCCAAGAAACAGGTTCTGACAAATTAAATTAATTTATTTTGTACAAATGGTAATGGTGTCACAGTTAATACAGTAATACATAATTTTATACATCAGTTTTCTTTTAATATTACAAAATTCCCTGGGACTATTTTTTTAAAAGGAGGGTCCTGACATTGATCACATTCTAGTCTGAAAATACCTTAATCCTTAAAAAATAAAAACAACACACCACCAACAAACAATAACAGAACCACCAGTTCCAGTTATCAAATCTGACATACAGTACAAAGTGTTAACACACTTACTTGAAAGGCAGGAAAAATTGGTCAAGTGTCAATTAATTCATGGAAAGCTTAAAGTGTGCTTTAATCAGTGCAAATAGAGGAATGTGTCAATTGCTGTAGTATCTGACCACCTGGTTACATTGGGTAAGTTATCCCTGAGAAAGCAACTTCTCCCTGCAAGTCTCTCGGAGTTTGTTGATTGTTGCCATGGATAAGCTTCCAGGATCTGTGAATATTTTCTGAGGGCAAAAGAAGAAAATTCTTAGTTAAAATGCTTGGACAGCATGCTAGAATTCTCACATAATTCTCTGACATGTGAAATCCCTGCTTTGATGTCCATACTGTGAAATTGCTCACTGCTTTTTGGCCTTCCTGTAACAGGGTAACATCATCTACTGTGCTGTTAACACAGAGTAAACCTGCAGCTTGCAACAAGTGCAGTAAGTTACACAAAAGCAGCAATAGAAAATCTGTTTTGAATGTGTGTCCAGTTGAGATTATTTTAGATGGCAGGTGGTGGAAAAGGGCATATTTGGAACATATTAAACTGTCCTGGGTAATGTGACAAAGCACACTTCTTGTGTGGTGCTAGCAGAGGTGGTTCGGGCTCTGGAACACATAAAGAAACCAGTGTCTTCCTACTGCAAAAAATCAGTTTTAATCCCTCACGACACTACCTTTGCTCCTCTTCTCTACCACACTTTCCAGGGGAGTAATATATATGGATGTAAGAACTTGATGCGTTCTGAATGCCATCACACATCTTCAATTTTTTTCTTTTGTTTTCACATCTTGTTCAAGAACAATACATTTGTTTCCACTACTTCACCTAGAACTTCTGAGTGAACGAAACTGTGACGCAAGCTACAAGTTTATGCACTTTAAGCTACAGTTAAGGTGTGTGGGCACCTCAGTTCTCTGGAGCTGTTAAATGACAGCTCTAGAGATGAGATTGTAATTGAACCAGTTCAGAACAGCTTTCTGGTGAAGAAGCCTTCAAACTAAAAACTAAGGTTCTTTTCTGGGGAAGAAGGCATAAAGATACCTGTCATCACCTTTACTGGTACTAATACCTGTACTGCTGAAAAAAACCCCAACCCAACAAAACAAATCCAAACACAAAAGCACATGTTTCAAAGTTACAGAAGAACCTAACCTAAATTGTTTATCTCACTGCCTTCAAAGCCCCATTACTACAGTTAAAATTCTCAGGGTAACTGCAAGAAAAAGGTGGTTGATTTTCTAAAAATAGCTGGTGTAAAATTTAACACAATTAAAGAGGGGGAGGGAAGTCCTTCAAGGACAAGTGTTAGCATCAGCCTCTCAACAGGGATTCTTACGGCAGTTAACATTTAATAAAATTATTTTTCTAAACTGTTTATGGAATGGACCCCTCAAATCCCTCAAACATCTCCCTTCTAAATTAAAGCTGTACCTGTGATTTTTTTCTTGCTCCTTTACTTAAAAGTTTCAGTAAGTTAGGCTAATTTTTCTTCCATATGAGCAAAACCAAAAGTTAGTATAAATGACATCCTACTGTGACTGACCTATGCACAGAGATCTGCCATGAGCATGAAACTCTTTGGGGGGTGTCACCCTCCAGGACATGGTTTTATGCACAGTGAGCAAACAATGATAGTGGAGTTGACCAAGTGATGTATGACAGATGTGCTCTTGTTACTTGTTCTGCAGCTACCACCTTATGTTTCCATCTTCCAAGATAAGCCCTGAATCTAATGGTTTATACTGATGTGGCACCCACTATATTAATAATTTACAAGAATAATTCTTAGACTGCAGATTGTCATAGCACTTGGGACACTCAACTTCATCGGTTTTGTCTGGAAATGAGAACCTGCTGCTACCGTCTTGTTCTAAACAGAATGCTGTGTGTTCTGGCACTACAGTCATTTATCAGTGCAAGCTTAAAATTCACTTTGTGCTTATTCTACAATGCTATATTACAATTCATCTGAAAAAAGCACAGGATCAATATCCATAGTTCAGTGGAAAAACACACTAAAATTATTTTCTCATCAGACTTCCTGCCTTAACTGGTAAAAAGGGCAAAAGGAATTTTCTTCCCTGTATGACAGATAATGTGGATGGATTGCTATATATGGAATTAGATAATAATTATTAAATATTTAATTGATAATAATAATCATTAAATATAAATTATTCAATATATCAATATATTTCTTAGAAATGTTGGAGTTTCTTAGAAAGCAATCCTAACAGCTACGTTTCTCCTAACTGTATCCATCTTTTGCTCAGTAAAAAACATTTCTAAGTCAGTCTTGGTTTTAATTTGGAATGACTAAAAGCTGCAGAGAATTTACCTGCATGAAGCTGTGACACTCTGTTACAAATGTTCCTTTGGTGATCTGCTTAAATTTATCACAAATGTCAGGGAAATTCGTGGCTTCCAAAATAAAAGCTTGGTTTTGCTTAATCAATGTTAAGGCCACGCGGAAGATGATCTTAGACCCTTCATAGAATAAACAATCCCATATTCGGAGCACAGTCTGCAGGAGAGGAGAGAATTCAGATTAACCTTGATTTCCAGTAAGCAATTATTACTAAAGCAGTACAAATGAAATAATTATGGGTGTAGTAAGAGAACTTTATGTTACCAATTACCTCCACTGGAAGAATGTCAATGAACAGGCATATAAACCAGCGTGACACCACTAGGGTCCACATGACTCCATGTCTTTCCATCAGCTCTGCCACAGCTGGAACTTTCATTTTCACAAGTTCTCCAAGGACTTCCTGATCAGTTTTCAGGCCCAACATTGCAGGACTGTAATAATCTTGGAGAGAAGAAATCAAAACTTAGGAATCTGTGGTCATGATCTTTTCATGAAATTGAAAAGAATGTCCTCTGCAGCTGAATGTATAAAGGCACGTTGAGCCTATGAATCCCAAGGTGAAGTAAATTAACCCACAGCACGAAGATCTCTGCACTGTGGTCATACAGTGCTGCTCTTTCAGCCAAGGCTGATCCCTCTGCACAAACACTTCATTCATGCCTACTGAAGTATCTTCTTTCTCCGATGTTTTTTGGCAATTCATTCTTCCTTCCCAAGGAAGGATAGTCTAGGTGGTTTTTAACTCCTAGCTTAAACTGCAGAAGTGTTACTAATATTTAAACAGTTCAATATAACCACCACCTCCTTCCTTTGTGTGGGGGCTGCATAATTCCCAGTCCACACAACACCCAGACAGGTAACAAAAAACCCAAACCACTACAATAACCTGCAGCCTTTAGACCAGGTCCAGTCAAACTGGAAATGCAAATTCCCCAGAGTATTAGCTGTGCAGGGGTGCTGGAGGCCAGATACTCCCTCTCCTAAGGTGTGACCTATCCATTAAGGTAGGAGTTTTTCTCTCCTTTCTCTGAGCCAAAAAAACCCCACTTTTCATAGAATAATTCTGAAAGGAAGTGAATGACAGATCCTCAGGCAACATCTCTTCCTACTTAATTTACCTGCAAGACAGGGATTGAAACAAGACCTACATCTGCACTTCTGGTCACTGCAGTAAACTGGTAAATTCACAGCTAAGAACAACAGAGCGCCCTCTGGCTGTCAGTCCACAGCCTGTTTGGCAGGGTAAACACTTTCATTACCAAGGTGCAGGCTGAATAACAAGCATCTCAGCTTTCTTAACGAGTAGTTTGGGGTATATTTAAGGGAAGAAAAATATGTTGTTTCAATTCATAAGTATTCAAATGCCCCAGTAAGGGAAAAGAATTACACAGATGTTTAAGAAATTTGTACTTGGGGTTTATATGTTGACAGAAACATTTAAGCCAGAATTGGCTGCTCCGGTCCTGGGAAGCCACCTTTGATGGTTCACGAGTGCTTTGCTGACAATACCTACGTAGTTAACTTTGTTTATTGGAAAGAAACCAGTGGTAACACGAACACCTTTCTATGCCTTTCTTTCCTTCACTGATTCTGGAAAGCTGCAATTCAGGTTTCTCTGTCTTAACTGGTTTCTGCCAAGGTCCCCAGACACACAGTTCAAATAAAGGTGAAGGAATCAGAGAAAAGTCTATTTGCCTGCAATAATTCTAATAAAACCTCCCAGTGCCACATGTAAGTTTAAAAATATGTCTGAACTGTGCAGTACATGTATAACCACTTTAATTTCTGTGATTTCACAAGAGCAGTTTAATATTCCACTCTTTCTTGTGCCAGTGGTTTTCCTGAACAGACTTCCCACCCCATGAGCTATTTGCTCTGTATTTGTCCTGTCCAAACTCTAGAACATCTACAGGAGCTTTTAATGGTACTACAGAGCATCACATTCAATCTTTAGGAACCTAGCTTTCTGTCTGGGATCTTTTTCTTTGTTCCCACTGAAGAGTGATACGTAAAACTCCTCTACAGACCTAAGAGTCACTGCCACTCTATATATTTCTTTAGCTATCTGCCTTTCAATTGCTTGTAGGGAAAGCTCAAACAGCTAAAACACAAGTAATCCCATGAAAAAGTGTACTGAAAACACACCATGACCTCAGAGCCAACACAAAAACCTCTCTTTCTGCATATGTTGTATTAGTGTTGTGCTCATTTCTGAACTGGAATGCAGGTAACAGTAACATTAATTGGCTGAGTAGATCTTTTTAAAAATGCTGCTTTAATGCAAATGAAATCTAATCACATCTCAAATAACAAGTTACAGAACAAGCCTTTTCCCTTTCCTATCCTTCCTCCTCTCATACATCCACAAACCATTTTTTTTCCTCTTTTTTTGTGCTCCTGAAACATGTGACTACTGAAAACTTCAAGTTACCACTGGCAAATGTCCTCAGGAGGAAGGACAGCAGCCCACTTGCTCTGCTGCAATCATCTGATATGCTGAAACCAACAGAGCTGCTATTTTTAATCTGTACAGCAAAGTAAATGTCAGGATCTCAAGAACACAACTGGACACCTACCCAGCTCTTTTGAGAGCTGGCAAGCAAAAAGTTAACAGACAGGCAATGTGGATATGTCACTCTACGAATTACTGAAGCAGCCAGGAAGCTTTGGTGTAAATTAAAATTTCATTCAAGTCTGTTAGATTGTACTGCTGGACAGAAAGGAAAAAAGGAACTATTCATCTATCTGGGGCAGCCCCCTGCTGTTCCTCGTGGAGCAGGAGCAGCTCCCATGTGCCCTGGTACACAGCACTGCAATGTTCAGCCCAGCGCTGCTGCAGAACAAGTGGGAGGAGTGATTAATGATTTATGCAAATGCCAATAACTGAGTAGTAGGGGTTTTCAGGATATTAGCTGACAGTTCATAACAGAAGTTAGGTTAAAAAAATCTGCACTCAAAACATTTTTACATTTAATTATTACACGTTAATTATAGTTCATGTGGGTATTAATTATAATTATTACACATAATTAATATGCAATTATAATTTTCTATTTATTTTTCCTGTATATATACTTTTATACATAAATGTATGTATATAAAATTAGCTCCTCAAATTAGGAAAGCCATATTTCCAAAGCCGTCAGAAACATTCCTGGAGGACCTCGTATTTGTGCAAAACTTACCCACAGATCACTTACAAGAACACCTGTCACAGTGCATGTCTGGTTTCACTAAGGAAAATGATTTTGTAACTTCGTTCAGTGCCGAAGAGCTTGGTAACATTTAACCTACATGGCTCTTCTATTCCCTTGTTATTTACTAGGGATTCCCAGTCATTAAGCCTTCTGGAAATGTGCCCTCAGCAAAAATCCTGCAGCTCTCCCGTGCTGCAAATGCTTCACTGTGCGCCCTACTTTCCTAATACTTTATAATTGGCTGCTCTGCCCAGAAGTCAAAATATCCTTGTTTATAACCAAGTCTACACCAGCCTACCTCTCCCCCACACCACAAAGCTGTTTTTCCCAATATACAGTGCAGTCAATTATTTTTACTCATCTACCATTGAAACACATTAACTTTATGTTCCTTCCATATCTTACAAATTATTTGAAATGTCTAGATTTGCATGATTCACATTTAATTAGCATCTTAATTATTTTTCCCCTCTCAATAATCTGGCAAAATACTGACCAGTTGAAGACCCAGAACAGACCTGAGTTAGTAACTGCTCCCAATCTGCCACTTACTAATTAAAAAAAAAAAAAAAGTAGGCTAATTATATTGTGTATCTGTTGATCTAGGTGGTTTATAGGAGTGTCCTCTGACAAAATATCATTCCCCTGAAAAGAACACACAGCCAGGTTGTTTCCTTTTATCTTTCAAATGGTCAAATGGAAGTGATAATTTTTAGGTGATCAGACACTACATTACTTTTAATCACATTTTCTGGAAGGCAACAAATGAAATATTGTATATAAATGATTATTGTATTATTAGTTAATTACTAAATTCCAGAAAAATATCTAGATGAAAATCAAGTTCCTCAATATGCAACTTGGCATTTTCAAGTGCTTTTGTAAACTGATCCTAGGCTTTCTGTACTTTCCTCCCAGCTCTCCCTTTGTTGCTTACCCACGTGGACCTGCTTTGCAGACTCTGTTGTTCCAAGTACCTGCCTATGGATTTTTGGATGCCTTGCTAAGTTTAAGAGTGCCTGAGAGCATAACAGAGGGCCATGTGGGCAGCATCCCATGTGGAATTCATCCTGCCAAGTGCCCCTTCCTCATCAAAGTCCTGACCCTAAACAGCAGCGTAGCCCTGTGGCTCTGTTGGGATCATCAGCTTCTTCCCCTTGGAGCCAAGCAGCAAACAGGAAAAGCCAGCTTCACCAGCTGCCAGGTACTTTATTGCTACTGTACAACACAGGTGACCACATGAAGGGACTTTTCCCTTGTTCAAATGGCTTTTTGTTACTAACACTGCACTGCCTGTGGCATGCACTCACTGAGCTGGAAACCTGTTCTGGCAAAGATACATTCCTAACACTACATTTCACTGTCTCCCTATCACAACAGTTAGCACCTCTCTGAATCTCACCAGAATGTCCAGGACTAAGACATAACTGGCTGCCTGTGCTCCAGAACAGTAATAAGATTTGTAGGAAATAAGGATAAAGCTTTTAGGGACTGTATGACCTTTTTCTCTGTTACAAACAGATTAAGAGGTTCCAAAAATAAAAGTTTAAGAAGCAATACTCTTACAGTCTTAAATTATCTCTACGAGTCAGAGCTACAGAAGTTAAAAAAAAAATCCTTCCAGTCTGTTGTGCGTATGTCAGGTTAAATATACATATTCCTGGTCGAACTAAATTCTTAAGTGTTACAAAAATACCCAAAATAAGACTTCAGCTCTGTTGCTTATCTTCCAGAATTTCTGACTATTATTTCAAGAGCCTACATAGCCTAGCCTGGGACAGAATGATTTGTCTTGGAGATCCAAACCAAATTAAAAGTTAAAAACTGGCTGGTTTAACTTTTCTCACAGTCTAAGCAATGCAAAATATTTTATTCATAAGAATATGTTTATAATGTCCATGAGAACTAGGGGGGTGTGTGTGAGAGATGATAATAATGTTCTCTCTCCTTCCATAATAGCAGAAATAGTTCATTTTTATACTAACAAGCAACATTCAAGAATGTCTCCTTGCTGAAGATACCATTTGCTACCAGACCTCACTGGAATCCAGGAGGGAAATAGAGCAGGCCTAAGGGCTGGCAGGAAAAATCAGAGGTTTCCATGAACAGAATTTCACAAAAAGCACTCAGTTCTACATTTCCTACATTTCAAGTCAAAACCAAACCAGATTCCATCACATGCATTTGCAGGGGAAAAAATAAATACTTAAAACATACCAGCTTTTGTGTCTTCTAAGTATCTACATCATGAACATCATTAAAATCTAAACAGTCTACATTTGGGAAGAAATCAGAAAGCCACAACAGGAAAAGGAGGAAACCCAAGAATACTGCCAATTCTTTTTGCAGTATCAGGCCAGAGTGACCCCTGCAGGTGTCCTGGACAGAGCGATATCCTGCAGATATGCGGTTAAATGGCAAGCTGAAAACTCTTAACTATGTTATTTTTAAAACACAAGTTCCTAATTTTCCAGGGAACGGAAAAAAATCTAACAAACCAAGCAGCCCAAAACTGGATCAAGCCGTATTTTATCTCTTCCTTCAAACTAAACTGACGGAGAACTTCTGCCCTGGGGTACTGAACTCAAAGCTAATGCTGGCTGTGGTGTATTATTCATAATTGAACATTAGCTTTAAAAAAACATAAGGAAACCAATTTTATTTTGGATGGCAGAACTACCTTAAAAAAATGGGAATGCAAGCAATTTATGGAACCTTATTGGTTGATACTGAGATTACACAAAATTTAGAGTAATATATATTGAGAAATGACTTACTATTAACACCTTTCCAGCAAGCCCAAAAAGGCAGTGTTTGTTTCTACATAATGCCATCTGCCTGTATTCATCTTTTGCTTTTGGTCCCAAACTTGGAAAATAGACCCCAGGGAGCTGAAAGAGCCCTCTGGTTTCCTATTTGCATTTCACAGAGCACAGTGGGATTCTGAGCAGATGTGGTAGCTACCTGCCATTTGGAAACTGAAGAAAGATGCTTGTTAATTAGAAAGACAATGGAAAGGCAGGCAAAGATGTCATCCTTCCAGACATTACAGAAGGCAGAGATGAAATACAAAGAAACAAAGACTTCATGTGTAACCCCTTAGAGAAACAAATTGAAGTTAGTAGCATGTTGGAAAACACAAATGCAACTTTCAGACATTCTAGTTACAGAGAATGAAACTGGCTATGTTAATTATTTATTTACATACCAGCTCTGTTATGTGCTGCTCAATAGAGACACTTGCATCATTTAAAACTAGACCAGCTTAAAGTTATAGCTACCAAAACACTCTCATATAGCTTAGATATAACTGAGCCAAATATTGTTGGCCAGCTCTCCTCTCTTGCTCTCTCCCCTCTTCGTATCCACTACCATGGGAACGGCTCCTTCTGTGGATAGTGGTTTTTTCACAGTATCACTGAGCTGACAGACACCAACAGACAGAGCATATTCCCCACTCAGTTGTTTCCAAACAGCCTGGCCTGACTCCAGTCATTGCACCCCATGAATGGTGCCTGTCTAAAAAGTTGCTTGCTTTGGAGAAGTCTGCAGCTTATGGAGCTGACGATGGTCCCAGGAGCCAAGGCTTTCAGCTCACAAAACCCTTTGACAGACTTTTATCACCAATTTCCTCAAACCGAGAGGAAATTCATGAACAAGCATTGAAAACTGCAACTGCTTATCATGCCTGTTGAGGAAACAAACTTTTCTTAAAAGAAAAAAAATGCTTACAACTGTATAGTAAGTCTTAATGACTGATGACTTCAGCTGAATAAGGATTCCTGGGTCGGTGTATTTTAACTCCTCCATGGGATTAGGAAGAATAGGTATTTTATCAGTTGACCGTACTGGCAAGATTATTCTTAACACTTCCGCACAAAACACGGCAGCGATATTCTGTCATTCTTAAGAAGAACCCCAGTGTTACATTTTCATCAGCTCTTCACAAGAATGCTACAGTCACACCATAGGGACCATTGAGCACATTACTTGAGACTGGGATAGAAGCAGGCACCTTAAAACAGAGAGCTGGACCAACACGTATGGTTCTAGTCTGACACTGGAAGAAGGAAACCAATCCAACACTTCGGTCCGAACAGAAGGGGAATGAAAGCCACAATCCTCTTACTTCAAGCTTGAAGAAGCTAACAAGAGAATTAATTTTATTCTTGAAGCAACAGGTTTTAAAACTGCAAGAGGAACAAGACTTCTCCTCTAGCCATAAACTGACAGCTTAGTAAAGTACTCCAGTCTTCTGAACATGAACACATGAAATGCAACCAAGTTTGCATTTTCCAAGCATGTCTCTTAAACTAAACACTCACTTCTTGTACATTTAGGTAGACAAAAGTTACCACTGTACATGATCTTCTTAATTTAATTTCCTTTACTCCCAAAGCACATCTCCTTACACCAACACATTTTTTACATTGCCATCTATGCTGCATGTGCATTATACTATATTTTGAAACAGTATCAAAACTGTCAGTGCTTCTTTCTACTATGACATATTAAAAGACCTCCAACACAATAGAGTTGAACTTTTGAAAAAAACCCTCAATTTTGCAGTATCTTAAGTTGCAAATACAATAAATCCAGAGTAAGCACACCTTAGCTCAGAAAAAAGCCAAACCAATCCTTGGATATATTCACTACCGAAGAGAGAGTGTATCGTCTCTGATTACGACATTAGCAAAACTGAGGTTAGAAATATCAGCTCTGATATTTACAACTCAGGCAGAAAGTTGAAGAACTGGAGAGGACATGAAAGAAAAGGTTATGAACACTACTTAGAAAAATTGTGTTCTCTAAGGAACCTCTTTATTTGTAGCATTTATGCAAGAAAAATGAAAAGCAAAGTTAACCACTTCATAGAAAAAACACACTAGGCATTGTGGGCTTTTCAGTGTAGTAGGAGAAAGTCTCAAAAAGAAGTAATACCTACAAATTAGGACAAGGCAAATTCCAATTAAAAAATATAGCAAGTGTTTTTAATAAGACTGATTTACAGTTTGAATACACTACTAGCAGTGGTGGCAGGGTCACTCTTTCAAACCAAGTCTGGGACCTCTCGGATATCTTGACCTGGCCTCAAACACTTAAGGGACGTGGCACCTACAACTTCTCTGGGCAGCCTCTTCCACTGCCTCACTATCCTCTGAGTAAAGCATTTCCTCCTGACATCTAATCTAAGTGTACCCTATTTTAGTTTAAAACCATTCCCCCTTGTCCTATCACTATCTGCTCCTGTAAGAAGTTGCTCTCCACCTTTTTTTAAAGCTCTCTTTAAGTACTGAAAGGCCACAAGGGAGGAATTACTACTATTTCCTCACCTGGCTTTTTGTACGGAGATTCCAGTTACACTTCTAGTTTTATGAGTCTTGGTATTTAATACACAGATAACTTCAAGCATATTAGTACATGTTATGGAGATTTACAAGTTAACATACAAAACTGTATACTGGGATCTCCTTTGAGCACGTATAACCCATCACGCATTTGTCAGCTGATGTGTTATGCTTCTTACTGTTAAAGTGACATATTCAGGAAGGTTCCATTATTAAAATTGTAACTGAACATACAGAGCCCTGGCTGACCACTAGAAAGTAACAAAAAAACCAAAAAAGCTGCCGTGCCTTTGCTGTGTTAATTCTGCAGGTAGAACAGCACAGTCCCTTTAGCATGGAGATGGCTCTGTCAAAAGTATAGTTTCTATACCACATGTGCACATTAGTGCTTTCGCAACTCAAGCCATTAGATAAAACTAAAAAAAAGCCCAAAAAACAAACAAACAAAAAAACTCACAACAACAAAAAAATAGAACATCCCTCCAACACAGCTATTCCAATAAAATACAAAGCACAAACTAAGCCTTGAACCCACACTTCTGTGTTTATGCCACTCTACCTTCCTCCTTTGCATGCAGCCGGGGAATTCTACCTTTGATCAGCCCTAGCTGAATTAAGATTTCATTCGACAAGTTATTTTGCTGATGGCTTTTGAAAGGGATGAAACTTTGATTTACTGGGGAGATAAACAGGCAAATAGCACTGTCCGCACAGACAGCCAAAGGCTGCAGTCCCACACAGCGCAGTACCATGGATGGCCTACTGAACATACTTCAAGTTCAGCAAAATCAAATTGTATCAATAGAAGGCTTGCTTGTCAGAACAAAGGCATTCTTGACTTTTTCTTGGTGGAATAAGTCCTGCTCCCAGTGTAAATACAGTCATGTCAAGGAACATAATATTCTTCAGCATTTTTAAACACTATGGATGCTTTTGCTGCATGGGTGAAACTTAGCATGTTTCCTCACAAAAGTAAAGCTGACAGCATGTATATTCTTGTCACGTACAGCAAGCTTCTGTTTCAGACTAAAGTGTAAGAGTTCTACCCAGCCAACTAAAACACACCTACTAAATAACAAGATTGTTCTTTTATTGATGAGGTTTGTGACTGGGGGGGAGGGAGATACGATACAGAAAGTAAATAAATTATTTCAAATGTATAAGTACTTGTATAATTTTAAAGAAAAAACCCCCATCAGTTACTCATTTCCTGCTTGCTCGAGTCTCACAAACCCCCTAGCAGTTCAGATCTGTAAGTAATGAGGATTTCAGGCTTATCATGGTTTCTAAATACAGGCACATGACTCCTTCATTCCACCTTCAGCTTAACAGGACACTGCATGCTTAATTCATAGGTAAATTCAACTGACCTCTAATGGTCAAAGATTAATGCTTTCATCGTGGCTGGGGGTTAACAGTAAAACATAATGGACTCCCATATTTCAAAACTCTTAACTGTTCAGCTGACCAGCAAAACCTTGTGTGTCCAAGTAGCAGATGTGATGCTGTGATGCTGTAGTCCAGAGGTGCACACCACTACGGCTTCAAATGCAATCACAGAGGAGCTCCATGGATGCCTGAGAATTCTGCCAACTCACAGATCTGTAGGTGAGTGCTGCCAGAGGAAGAAGAAGCAGCCCAGAACTGATCAATGTGCTGAAATTTTCTGGGTTGATGGTGCTATAATAAGAGCTCGGTTATCAAAAACTACTTTGCAAACATGGTGTTGTGCATGTCACATGTAGCCTTGAGAGGAGCTTTCCACACCAAAAGCACATGCCTGAGGTGCTCAAGTCTCTCTGGAAGGAAACACTTTTCATCACAACAGTCCCCATCTTAGGCTGCAAATTCAGATCAGTTTAGGTCTAGCAGTGTTTTTTACCTGCAGAGCTAAACAAAATGCTTCCTGTGAAACAGTTCCGCTCCTTTTGGAGATGCAGATCTGAAAAGATGCAGCTGCCAAGCCAGTTCTGCATTCAGAGGTTCCCTGGCAATACCCAATTAGGGTATTTAAATAAATTCAGCCACAAGAACAAAATAAATACAGACTTAACTGCAATTAAAAGCGAACTGTCTAAATAGAAATACTTTACAGCTTAGTACAGCCTTTTGCATTTCCCAAGCAGTCCTTCCCTTCAAACCTGGAAGTCTGTATGATGGGACTCGGAAGAATGTTGTAACACGAATCACTCAAAAGAGGAGGATATACAAGAGTTTGATATGTAGCTGTGATGCCATTCAGGTCAAACATTCATGTCTCTTATTGTGCCTAATCTCTTGTGCAACCTGCGAGTCTCTGGCTGATACAACTGCAAGCCAGAGAGAGCTGAACAAGCATGGGGGGTTATCTGTTATCTCAGCATCCAGGCACTTGCCTTAGCCAGCAGTCACTATGTTACACACCAAGCTGGCACCTTGCTTTGCACCTTGTGTCCTTGCAGCTAATGCCAGTTACTTCAGTGCAATCTACTACTTTGGTGACTATATCATCATTTAAAACTCCGCTCTTTTAATTTTTTATAAACAAAGAGGCAGTACACATTGGTAAAAAAAATTTAAAAGAAGCTGCTAAAAAGTAACGAGACTGAAGGAAGACGGTTAGACTGATTCTTGAAGAACGCCACACCTCATGTAAGATTTTTATTAATAACATTGGAGAAAAAGAAAAAGCTGGTATTTGTTGACAATCCTAAACTAAGAGATACTGACCCATGTCAATACACAAGGCATAACAAAGTAACAGTGGAGAGACTGGAGTTAAGAGACATGATGACATTTAAAATTACTTCCACATTCTTGTTCTTGTTAAGTCCAGCAAGAAGGTGTTATGAATACCTAAATGCTGTGGAAAAAAAACCTGTTGACAATGAGAGAGGAGGAATAGCACATGCATTATGATGGAGATCACAAATCAAAACCAGAGTGCCAATAAGGAAAAAAGGCAAGGGAAATCCTACAGTTTTTCTCTCTTAAGCAGAACACTTTCCACTGTGGAAGGAGTCACCACACAAGGCACTAGCTGATTCTTCACTGGAAAATAAAAGCGTGCCATTGTGACCAGGTTAAAAAAAAAAAAAAAAGAAAAATCAATTTCAATTGGAACAAGCACACAGAATAATTACTAGACTAAAACAGGAACAGAGAAAAGTTTCATACAAGAGAAGAGTTTGACTGAAGCAGCATAGCCATACAAAAACCCCCCAAAATTAATTGACTGCATCCTACAAATACATGAAAAGTAAGCACAAAAGAGAGGGGGACTTTTCTCACCCCCAAAAGTCGGCATTGATACTAGATTAAAGATATAAAATTGGCCATGAACAAGGCAGTGCAGAACTCATGAAACCTCTCTTAACCACAGGAGAAGTACTCTACAACTAGTTCTCAGTAAGAGTAACTCCAGTATAGTAGTCCAGTAGACTAATCAGAGTATAGCTTGATATACACAATTGCTTCCAGACTGAGAACCACTGAAGGTGGGAGGGGGGATTATTCTCCTATATATAAGCATAACTGTCATGCTTAAGTGATACCGAATTGTTGAGTTTTTGTTCTCATAAACTCACCATTTAATCACAAATATGTAAAATATGACAAATATACTCCTTAACTTACATACTGAGGTATGACAGTTAAAAGGCCCTACCTACCCAGTGCTTTCTAAAGCAATCTCCCCACTATTTCCTTAACAGAACAAAAACATCCCCAAAACTTCTCAACAAGGATCAGAGTGATGAACAGAACAGAAACATCAGAGCTACGCTGAGTACAAACTGCAGGCACATCCACTTTGAGTTTGAATTGAATCTATACTGCTTCTTGTGGGCAATGCTGTCTGCTCCAGCCATCTGTTTGAATGAGCCTGGGAATAAAAAAAACCTTGGTAACACCCAAAACTTCAGTTAAACAAATACTTCTCTTCCCCCTTGCTGTGTTTAAATGATAATCCCTCCAAATCCCCAGCTGAGCAGCTGACAGACACAATGGGCAGAAATGCATGGGCTTGCCCTCAGCAGAAGCAGGAACTTTCTGGCTTCACCCAGCTGTACCCAGCAGTGCTATGTTCAGCCAAATGAAAGGCATGCACACAACTCCTCCTATCAATCAACCAAATCCTAATTTACTGGCTCTCTCTTCCAGCTGTGTTGTCTCCATTTGGATGCAACAGAACAATTCAGCCTGAAAACCTTTACTGACGGAGTCTCATTTTCTATCACTTCCCCAGAATGCTCCCATCTGTCACACTGTACATTTTTCAATCAATGACATTGATCTGTGGCTGCCTTAGTTCATCTGCTGACCAAGAAAACCACCGTCAGCATGACGGTACTGGAGCAGCTGTTTAATGTGATTAAACTTGTGTGGGCAGGGGAGGGAGCACTCACAGGGACACGGCAGAGGGCAGAGAATGGATTTCTAAATTGTCCTAAAGCACCACTGATTTAACTGGCAGTGACAGGACACACTCGGAAATGAGGACATGACCTGGAGGCATATTTGGTGCAACGATAGGGGAAAACATGTAGATTATAATGCAAACAAATCAAGAAAAACACATCAGCAACCAAACTATTGGAAAAATGTTGGCTAGTCAAACTGTTAGCATCTAACAAAACTGATTCCTAGTCTTCCCTCTGAAGACCTGGAGAACATTCAAGATCTAGAAGATCTTGAGAGGTACAGTGCTTTTCTGCTTCCCTAATAAATAACTGGAGGGCTTAAAACTGAAATGTGCTATACTTTGCACTGTTAACAGAAAGGTAGTAATTATTTACCTGAGTTCCTTTATGAATATGGTCTGATTCTCTTTCTCTCACATATGTACACACAGTATTTCACTGAAATCATGCCAATTGTTTTATCTGTCGTGCTTTGAATTTTATAAATATACAAATCAAACATGATACAGGAGGGTGGTGGGAATAGAACGGATAAAAATATTTTTAAAAATATGGGGGGGGAAAAGAGCATCAGCAACATGTTTTTTGTCAATAAAGCCTTGTATTATTCAATACAAATATTTATAGTATATAGAAGATTCATACTGCCCAGTTGGACCCAGGCTAAAGTCAGTAACAACAATCTTGTTACAGAAAAGTAAAAATATACCTATAACTTGAGTAAATATACACCTCCTTTATACACAGTAATTGCATTTCATGTTATGAGTTTCTTCTCATCACCAGTGCTACCTGCCTAAGATAAAGTCAACAACCAAGAGGTAAAAATAATAACTTTTGCCACAAGTATCAGTAAAGTGTAGAAGGATATACAAGAACTGAATATTTTATGACAAAGCAAATTAAATTCCCTACCAAAAACAATGAACATAAAATTCGGACTCTACCTCCTTTGCCTCAGAGGAAAGTGTGTAAGACTATTGAAAGGATTAACAACAAGACTTTCCACACATCACTTCACAATAAACCTGCCTTTTACCGAGTGCCTTATCCCTGACACAGTGATGTCAAAGCAGACATCCACCCATGCCAGGCAGTGGCAGGTCACATGGCAGACAGCAGCCCTGTCTCCTACCTGTTTGCACAGCTTAAGAGCTCTCAAGGCTGAACAAAAACAACAGACAGTTGATTTCTTTAGACTATTTTTATAGCTTGAAAGTAAACTTCAAGGCTGCATCATGTCAAATATTTGCAGACTGATTCAACAACTCATAACATTCCCTGCCTGTCTCTACTCTTTCAGTCTGGAAACAAAGTCCAACCACCCTTTCCACACAAGGAAAATCCAAGTTCCTACATGATGTATTCACTGTAAAGTTATTTCTTACAGGCATTCAAAAGCATGAAAAGAATCTTTCAGCTATTCTTCTTTATTTCTCAAGGTCTTTTCTTTCTATTCAATAGGGAACCAAATTTTTTTTTGTTTAATCTTAAACAAGAGCAGACAGAAGGAAAAATGAATGTATCAATCAACCTTGATGTCCTTGACCAGTACCTAGTTGACAGTGTAATACTGAATTCCACCTTCAACCATTTGAGATAAAGATCTGTGCAAAACCAAAACTAGGCCAATAAGGAATTAGTCCTCCATTTTCTCTTGGTCTTCCAATTAGACTTTCCACCTAAATTAAAGGTGCATGTGTGTCATGTGTAGTCAGTCCTGTGCAATGCTAATGGGAATTCACAATGAAACCATTCTCCCTCTATAATTAAATCCCAAGAAAAAACATTCCTAACTGCATTTCACAGGAGTAAAAAAGATAGCTGTGCCTGGTGTCTGCTTCTGGTTTTAAACTACCCCACATGTGCAATGAGGTTCAGCTTATACATGGGGCAAAACTGATTGTGTAAACACCTCCTGCAAACCCAGAGATCTGGGCAAGGGAACTCAGCGAGCTACTGAACAGATCAGATGCAGATATTGTCTACAGCTTAATTTCTTCTAGTTTAATATCTGAATTTAATAACTGAATATTCAGTTTAATAACTGAATATCTCTCTGGACTCTGTTGACCAGCCTGGCTAGACCACTGCGGATTGTAACTGAGCTTTAACAAGAACTTCCCATACAGACACAGGGATTTTGACATTCGTCTGCTTTGTTGCAAAATCACAATGTGTCCAACAAGTTTCCACTCAGAAGTGGGGGCACAGCAGAAACTACCACCCCCTTATCAAAAACTTCTGCAGAAAGCTCATGTTGTGTCCTGCCGAGCCACTGGGAATTCCTGCTCCAGGCTCAGCGCTCAAACTGGGCACATCTCCCACCTTTGCTCTGCTCTGCTTCATCTGTGCTTTGTGTCACATCCCTGCAACCAGAAGTGCCAAATCCCAGACACCTTCCCCAGCCCTGTTCCCCAGCATCACAGTGATAGAGGCAGACACCTATGTAACAAGTGTAAGTAGGGAGTGAGAAGAAAGACTGTATATTAACATACATATAAACCACTGCATCAAGACTAAAATCTGACAATGAAACATGGACAAATTTTGCCTGTGTGCTGTGTCTTTGTCCTGTGTTTCCAGGACCTAGAAAATCTTTAGTCCAAGCAAGCCCATTTTAACATCTAAAGCCTCTGAAACTGGAGAAGAATGCAAAGATAAAAGCCAAGCTCCAATATATGAATAAAACTATGTTTTTAACATACCAGGCAATATTCTTCCAATAAGAGCATCTAGCAACCAAAAGGACTCCTCTTCATTCTTTGTTATAAGAATCAGGTATCCAGCAATGAAGTTCATGCCCTGAAATAGAAAGAAGGGTTTTGAGATGCATACTTTATCTTAAGAGTTTCTAGCTTACTTGTTTTGATTAAGGGCTAAATTACTACAGTTCTACAAAGTGTGCATACTAAATCAACTCTAGTAATGAAGGCCACCAGCTGAGTAACCTGCTAAACCTGCATGACAACCGCTAACAAGAATTATTAACAAAGATCAAGGAGAGGAAAATGAAAAGAAAAAGCTTAGCAGTCTATACTTTCAATTTCCCTTTTTTTTTTAATTCCAAAGCCCAATGCAACTGAAAGCTGCTTTGATCAGAACCCAAACACAGCTGTATTAGATGAGCACTACAAACACAACACACCTGCAGGTAGACAGTGAGGCTGCAGGATGAAAATGTCTGACCCAAACACACTAAGTAAAACGTTACAGTTCCAGCAGCTTTTACAAGCTTTTACTGCTTAACTCATCCAAAGGCTGCATACAAACCATTTTCTTCCATAGTATCTCCAGTACTCCCCATATACATATAATAGCACTGATCCTGTGAGGAGACCAGATGTGCAAAGAATCCACAAAGGGGTTTTTTAAGTGTTCTTCTTTCATTAGCCCATTAAACAGTGAAGGTACCAAAACATTTTATTAACAATTGGGCATGTAGAAGCTACTATGGTTTAGAAGTTGTGTATGTGTCATGTTGTGTATAACCCCCTCTATACAGAAACCTGACACTTTCAAAAGTATTCGTAATTCTACCCGTTCTGTTATTACCAAAACATTAAAATTATATTTTAATAAATACGTATTACTGAAAATCATAAATATCACTCATCTTTTGAAGAATGGGAGTAAATAATTTCTGTACTAAAACTGGTTGGGATACACAAGAAAAAAATTTTTTTTAGAGACTTCAGTGTAGGTTTAAGTCCCTCTAAGTCTTCTCCTCTCCAGATTTAAATAAGTACTGTTCATATTCTTTCAACTTCAGAGTAGTTGTATTTACTGCACTAACTTTCTCAACTAAGACGAGCTATATGTTAGCACACATTCTTGCTGAGGAAGGGAACAAGACAGGAGAGGAATTAATAAGTGAACTGAAAACACATTTTGCTCATGACAGTTCCTGCTTCTTTAAGATCGTTAAAGATGGCCGCTTTTCTTCTTGACTGTCAGACTGTCATGAAATCAACTTATCTTCTTTGTGTCCCACAGGAAACTTTACAGTACTTGACAGTGACAACAGAAGCTTTCCTGTGCTGCCATCAAAGCAGTATCAGGTTGAATTTCAAAGAAATTTTGCGTTATCTATATTGGGAGATGGCACTAAATAAATGCTACCAGCCCCCAAGTACATGATGTCACATTAATGCTGGTCTTTCTGTACTTCGGAAAATGTGACAGCGAAAACAAAGGAAATTGAGATCTCATGATGCCTTCTACATGCCAAGGACTGTTTGGGGAAAGATGGCAGGAAGAAGGAAGAGGGAAAGGCAAGCTTGCTTTCTCTTGCTCTCCAAAGCAGCTACTCTTAATACAACCACGTGTGATAAAGTACTTCTGTTGCAGCTAACAAATGGAACCAAACTGATCAAGCTGGCTATGAGAACAGCCACTGAGAAATTCAGAAGGACATTTGAACTTGCCTGAAGCAATTCATACCCCCACCCTCCCAGGGCCAGTTTAAAAACAGAAATAGTTTGTGGGTGTGCTTCTAAAAACACACATTCAAATGGACAAGAACAGTTACCACCGGTGAAATGCAGCACTGTTTACAAAACAATGATTACCTACCTGACAATATCCTACTGCTTTATTATGATGCCCATATGCTACCAATACATTGTAGAGTGTGTGCTGCAAACACGGATCAGCGGTTTTGCGGAATTTTACATTATCTGGAAATGTTCTGTTCATGTCTAGACAAAAGGGAAAAAGACCAAAATTAAGAGCCATTCCCTCTCACTTTCCAAATAAACTTTTACAGGTCTTCTGAAGTACAACTGAAGCTTCACTATGGTTCACTGAACTGTTGTTTTGGTGGATTAATTTTAAGAAACAGCTTTAACTCCATTTTGGCTAAAAGGGCACTTGCATTCAAGGATAATCTACTCCTAGAAAGAATAATCCTATTAGTGTACAGAAACCAATTTCAAGCAGGCCTAAAGAAATTCTCCTGCAGACTGAACTCTCTTCATGTCTGACTGCAAAGGCTTAAATGAAAGCAAACCAGATATTTAGACTGACAGACACAAGATATGCCAAATGTATCAAGTCAAGCGGCATGAAAGAGCGTTGAATTGACTTATTCAGTGAACTTCTACCAAACAGTAACAGCCAAAAAACTCCAGACCTGTTCCCGCAGCTGCCAACTTCCACTTAAAAATCACTTTCCAAAATTTAAGTTTCTCCATGATGTGATCATGAGAAGAGTTGTGTCTTCACTGGTGCAAGATCATCGAGAACAGGAGTGATTTCTGATAAGCAAGCAGCAGAGCACATTCCCACATGCTTCAATCTCAATCCTTAACCAAGTAAGGAGTATGTAATTACTGACATTTCCAACCATTAATTTCTTTCAGACCAAACATTAACAGTAGGACTCATCTCTCCTTACAAAGGTCTAAAAATTAGTCATGCAAGTTTGAGCTAGTCACCCCAAAACAGCCCACAGTTGTTGGAAAGAAACAGGCAGAGTTAATTTTTGGCCCGCTTCACTCCATAAAGAGAGAAGCTAAGGTCACTAGTCCAGACTTATGCATCTGATTTTTAAATAGAATTTCTCTCCAACTGAAACGTCTAAAAGTAACTTTGCAGATTTTCAAAACCCAAGAGTTATTAATAAAGTATGAGTAGCTGCTTGGGTTATGCTTAACAACAACAAATTGGGTTAAAGTTAAAAACAAACTTCAATAACAGCACCTCTGTACAGATCTTCATGTCCTAAGAATTATCACTTTTTATCAGCCTTTTCTGGCATAAAGGAAGAAGTCTGTTACAGCTTTGACACAAAGTTCAGCTGTAAGCAACCAAAGGAAGAAAGCTCCCCAAAATCACGAGTCGTGTAGTGGAAGTCACATGCATTAAGAAGTTATCACACTAATCGCTATTTCTTCCTTTTAAAGTGAACAAATCATTAGCAGGTAAATATTTCACTTCACATCTCATGTGAATGAAAACAAATACAAGGAAAAAGACAATTTTTAAGAGGACCTGAACAACAGACAGTTACAGGATAAATTTCTTTTGTTTCTTCTTGGTAAGAATGCAGGATAGTATTTGCATAATCAAAATTTATTCTTTATTAAAGTATAGGCTGAATTTTAGCCATGGCTCTTCTCCTCAGCTATGCAATGGTGAGGGGAGAGTAAGAAAAGTCCATAACATATGAAGCAGGGACTACTCACACTGAACTAATCTGTAATTTCACAACCTGAAATTGAGAGAATCAGCTAAAACTTGTTTTCTGATTGCAGAGCATGTTTTTCCCACAAGGACTGGGGGAAGTCTTCCCTAGTTTTATGAAGGATTTAAAATTTTCCTTTATATTTAGTAACAGTATTTTAGTTTAGGGGAAGGGGATGGAGAGAAAAAACAAGATACAAGAGCTAAAAGCTTTACTCTTAATAGAAGATATAGGGCATTGTCTCGCAGGACTCCTTGTGCCAGACTATTACTTTGAGCACAAGAGCAGAGGGTCCCATTCCCTCTCCATCCTGCCCTTTCTGCTCCATCTGCATGCTCTCCCTCTTCCTCCAGTTCTGAGGCTCCGCTGGCTCGAGGTGAGGGAACTCAACCCACTCCACAGGCACGCGCAAGCCAATACATTTTACCACACTAAAAGACAAGGGTCAGAGATTACTTGAGGCAAGTGGCAGAAGCAGGCAAGAGCTGTTCATTTGGCTTCACCACTTACATCCACTTAATTACATCTATTCCAGGGGGCACATCCAAACACCTCCTTCTCATGCTCTGCACAGCCTACCCTCTGACCTACTGTCTATTAATCTGCTTCGTTCTTAATACACATTACTGTCCAAAGGAACACAGCTTCAAACTAGTCCAGTCTGGGGGGAAAAAAAAAAGTCAGGATTCTTTTCAAGCAGCAAAATGAACATTAGGATCTTACACTGCTAGATAAATCCGAAAATTATGACTATCTCGTCATTATGTGCAGATCTGCTGCTTATAAATAAACTAGGTATGGGAGCGCAGAATCAGGAAGAAGGCCACAATGAAAAGACTAGCTATTCTTTTGTAGTAAATTCAGATTAAATCCCAATACAATTTTTTTAGACAATCTTTCAGTGCACTGAGGTGGCAATTTTATGCTCCTGTGAAACAAAACCAACCAACAGCTTTCCTGCTTATTTATCTCTGTGCAGCAACCATGAGGAGATCATTGGCTTCCTTCTTCCCTCTCATGGGTCTGCAGTATTTCTGCCTCATTCAGTAACACAAACACAGGCAGAACACATCGGCCTTGGTTTATAAAACAGATGTCTATTCCAGTACCAAGAATCACAGTCATTGATGCTATTTCTGGAGCAAAGAGATTTGAAAACCAATGCTTTTGGAACCAGTCTCGTGCTTTTCCTACTTACGGTACTTCAAAGGTCAGGCATCTACAGGACAACCTTCATCACCTTGCTATCTCATCCTTCCTTTTTGTCCTGATTCCAGCCAGGACAGGGTTAATTTCTGCAGTAGCTGGGAGGGGGTGTGGCTACAGGGCCTGGAGGTTGTTCTATACCACCTCATCATTGCCAGGGGCCCAGGAAAGGGACTCTTCCAGGGAGAAGGGGTTCCATGCAGTTGAGAAAGTGGCAGAGGTATTGTCTATTATCATGTGTTTTCTTTCTGTGTGAATTGTTTTGTACACCTTTTGTTATTAATACTGTTGCTGTTACTGTTTTCGTATCTCATTGCTGTTTCCAGTAAATTGTTCTTATCTCAACCTGTGATCTTTGCCTTTTGTCCCTCCAACTGGAGGGAGGAGAGGGACCGACACATGGTTTTAGTGGGAGTGCTAAATGGGAGAATTCCCTAAATCATGGCACTTTTACTTTCATATCCAGGTGCTTCCCACTGCAAGACACAGGTGGTCAGTAAATTACACCAGTATTTTTATAACTAATATATCCTACTCCACTTGTGGTCACTTCTTTGCCACTGCTACATCTGTGATGTGCATCTGCTCTGAAGAGCTTCAAGGCAGGTAATTTTTTCTTTTTTTACATAGTAGAGAGCAGAGCAAAAATTCACCTCAACTGCCAACTACAGGCATTCAAAAACTCCACTGCATATCCAGAATAATGAGGTTAGGCCGTAAACTGCAACTTGTAAAAATAGTATACTTAAAGGGTATTTTAGATTTGTTATAACTGGATATTTAGCAGTCATCTTCAAGCTTTTCCTTGCAACACCTGGAATTATAAACTGTTTTGGAGGCTTGGGGGGTTTGTTTGTTTAAGTTAAGGCCAAGTTTGTTATTAACTAAAGTCAGAAAAATTGAGCCTGACAACCTCCACTACCAAGTAAGAGCTCAAGAGCTTTCAGCAATCAAGAAAGGCAACAATTTCTTACAAAAGAACAATATCACCACTGTATAAATCCGAGAAGCACATGCATAAATTCTAGTCCACTTCATCCCCAAAAGATGATACCAGAATTAGAGAAATTGCAGAAAAGAATGGCAACAAGGAAGACCACAGATATAAAATAGCTACCATATATAGCACAAACCCAGGTGGATTAGAGCTCCTTAGTTTGGAGGGAGATGCTTAACAGCACTGAGACAGCACAGATCTGCAAAATCATGAGCAAAGTAAACAACATGAATAAGGAGCAACCAGAACGGGTTTTGTGAATTTTTTCCCATCCAGCATTATTAGGTACAAACATGCAGCATATGTCTTGGCAACTCTCCAAACATCAGACGACTGGAGACTAGGAAAAACGCTCTGAGGAAGTGTCACTACACACTTTATTCCTCCAGTTCTCCCTTTAGCTGTTCTGGTAGACCAAAGACCAGATGAGGCAGCTGTTTGGATATGACCTGATAGGGCTCCTCTTACAGAGAGCCACAAGAGCTGACACTGCTCTTCCTCTTGCATGGTTAAATGCTTTAAACTGACCTGAAAATGCCCAACTTCCACTAACAGTTTAACATTCAGAGAAGCTTCTTAGTGCTTTGATAGTAAAATATTCCCTGTCTCCAGTGAAATGGCAACGACAATTGCTTGAATTACTTTTCTGAACTCATCATAAACTCAATTAAGATCCTGCAACTACCATCCAATCCACAGTCATATCCTTATACCAGCTGTCGCACGGCACAGTGCAGGCTCTGGGACTGACTGATAAAGATCAGACCCTGGGTTTCACAGCACCTACAACTCCCCCTCATGAAATGCAAGAGTGGAAGCACGGATTAGCTGTATGTACATGCCTGAGCACTTGCAGACAGAGACACACTCCAAAATTCAATGGCCAGCCTAACGGGAGCTTACTCCAAGGAAGCTACAACTTATACTCCAGTCTTTCTGTACTCAGCATGTAGCCTCTGCATTAGAAGGACAGCCACTTTTTATCTTACATCATCATTTGTCCTACTAAACTTGACTATAATAGGGCATGAAAAACAAAGTGTAGTTGGAATGCATGCCCTTCTAAATGTGTACGTAAACTAAGACACGAAAATTTAGAGACCTGGATTCTTTAAGCTCTTTTTTTAATGGTTAGAGTAAGAAGCCTGTTCTCTCCTACATTTCTCTTAAAAAAAAATGTTCAAACAGCAAATACCATATAAAACAAAGTCAGCAATAAAGCTCGTCAGTTCAGAATCAGGAAGTTAAAGGGCAAAAATGGTGAAAGAATAGATTACAGATTTAATTAGCTGAAAGACTTACATTGCTATTACTAATCAGATTTTTCTTTAAAGATTAGACCATTTCTTGACACAGTCTACCTGCCCTTTTTAACCTGATTATACCCCATTAAAGACTTTCCCAGATGAAAACAGGTTCCAAACATACATAAAAATTGTTTGCAACTTCTGGGCATGTAAAAGAAAGAGGACACATAGGCTCGTACACATTTTAAATTGAAATAAAGTCTTTGGTTGGCCTTGTCCTCCTGCCCCTCCCCCAGGAAAAAAGAAAAAAGTGTGATTGCTTTTCTCTTGTTTATAAACCCCAGCATTGTGCTGGGCTGTAACTTTACAGCTAGACTGTGGGAATGAATACAGCACAGTTGCCTGAAAATTCTGGAAACTGCAAACATGAAAGCGAACAGCAGAACGATTCCACATCTTACCTTGGTCTACTATTAAAAACAACTACAGTAATGGGAAAACAACACTTGGAGAAACAAAATGAAAGGCAACAATTCACACTGAAAGAGCCCTCAGCCAAAGCCCACTATAAAATGTGCACAGTCAACAGGAGCACGAGTTAATTAAACACACTAACCACAAAGTTTACATTCACCTTAAGTACTTTGTTCCTTTCATCCCTCCTACATCCACATTAGTTCTTCCTTTCTGAAGGAAAACCTACCACTGGAGTGTCTGAGGTCTTATTTTTTTTTTGTCTCCTTCAATAAAGTCTTCCAAGCCATTTTTCGTTATCTTTTCCCTCATTTGCTCCATGTTAATTTTTTCTTCTGCAGTTTTCCAATCAATACAGTAACTCTTCCAAAATTTTATTTCCTCCATAGTTCACAAATAGATCTTTATCATCTCCTAGTATTTTTCCTCCCTCACAAAAATATTTTTATTTCATTTCAACCTGTGTGGAAAGCCACCTACTGACCCTTCATGTCTTTGTCTAGTACTGGAAAAAAGTTGTTTTCAACTCTCTCTTGCAGCAATTTTACCCTAGTTGAATAGTTTGATGCTTCTCCAGACCCTTACCAAGGCTTACTTTAGAAAGTCATCTTACTAGCTCCCTCTTTATTCATAGGAAGAGCTCTACTGTTTATAGTTCTGAGCAGGATATAAGCCTGCAGATTTCTGGCTAGTCTCCATCTTCATAGGAACATAAAGTTTATGCTCCAAAATACCTTACTAAGGCATGTAGTCCCAAAAGCCCAAAGTACTGCTGTTGCAGGGAAAGGCAAAGGAGAAACTCTGCATAAACCAGAAGTGTTTAGATGCTTATCCAACTCGAATAAAAATCTATAAAGCCCAAACTTTAAGTACCTGAGTTTTTTGCAAGAGGAAAAAGACAACCTGCCTTTCTAACCAAATAACCTCAGCACTGTTCTGGAGCAGAGCCCAACCTCTTGACTTTTTAATTGGGCAATTCAGCCAATATCGGCTTCGCCACAAAGGCTCTGCTGTAGCAGGTTTCAGGACAAGTATCAGTTACATCAAACTCTACTTGTTTGTCCTCACCTATTGCGTCTTTCTTCTCCTAGTGGGCCAACCTAAGGTCTGGTTGCCCTTGTACCCTGTCATCAGTATTGGCCACCGATCAATGTTCACAAAAGTACACAGGAAAATGGATCAGTAGAGGAGGGGTATTTCACCTCCTACACTTCTCCCAGGGATTTACATTTAGTGTTTAATATTTTATGCATCAAGTGGATTCCCCCACCTGCCAGTTTATCAAATTCCTTTTTAAACCAGTTCATACTTCTAACCTCTGCAGCACAGTAACAAGTGCCACAACTCTTCTAAACCTGCAGCATGGCAGATTTCATTCAGTGTCCTTGGTTCTTATGTTACAAGAAACAAGTAACAATTGCTCCTCGTCCACGCTCTTTGCACCATTTATAATTCATATAAAACTATCAACAGCTTTTTCTTAGCAGTCTTTTTACTCAACCTGAAATCCTAGCATACTTCACCTGCCTCATATAGGCCTCTGTACCATACCTTCAACCATCCGTGCTGCTTCTCCAGTGGCCTATGGGACAGAATTAAGGAGAAACAGACTCAAAGGTAGGTGTCATGGCTCAAAGTTATAACTCTTCAATCACTTAGATGACACTATAATGTTTTCTAGTTTATTCCTTCTCAAACAATTTCTCATCTTCCTTAAAAGCATTCCTTAATGCTTTAACCACATGATGAACCTGGAAAGATCTGTGCTGTTAAAGAGCTTATGGCTAATCCAATTTACGTGTTAATACAGTACTTAAACTACTACTACAGAAACATTAAGTTTTCCATGACATAACTTGATCTCTAACACTTAACGACATAGGATGGATAAATACGGATAAACAGCATTATCAAGAAAATAACCTGTTTTGATTGCTTCAAGCAGCTTGTCATTCTTCTCTCCTTCAAGCAGTCTCTGGTAATACCCAGGGTTTTGTTCCATGTTGGTTTGGGCCCCACTCACAATCATCCAGATCAATGCACGGTGTTCATTGGGGATGCCTTTCCTGATATATCTCTTCACTGCAAGACAAGAAGTTTGGTTTTGTTTGTTCATTTTTTAAATAAATAAAAAAAAATCCAGCTGTATTATTCTTTTTAAAATGAGCAACCTAAAATTAAGAAGTCCTAGGAAAACTCTTGACTAGAGATTATTATGTTTTATCTCCTATGCTACCATTTAGGATAAGCATTTACTTCTGAGCTGCATAGTATATTTTAGATTCACTCCAAAGTTCTTGTCACTCAGACTCCCCCTTTAGATCTCCAGACTCAGGTTTTCCTCCCTCCTCTCTTCCCTCGTTAGAATTTTGAATCCTTTCTTCTTCTTCTGCCTTTCTGGGTGGAGATACGAACCACAAAGTTTCCCCTTGATCTTTGTCCTTTTTCATTCGGACAAGCACTGACTTGACTCTCCCTATATCACCAGTGGCCTCTGAAATGATGGCTCTGCCCATTCGGCTCTAACATCAATGGCCATGTTAGTGTAACCCTAGGGCTTCAGCTTAGCACCTGACCACTGAAATACAGCAGAAACTGAGGAATATGAAATACGTGCCTCCTATCTAAATGAACCTCAGAAGAACTGGAGATGTGAGTGAGCAGCAGATGATTTTTCCTAGAATAACTGGGGAAGTCTTTTCAAATCTTAAGTAGCTCTTATCTCCTGCATAATTTTCATCATTAGGGTGTGCTTTATGGGGTTTCTTTAAACAGATGATTCAGTGTAAATAACTATGATGCAAGATTACAGGAAGAAGCATCAGGCTAATGACAACGAAAGCAGCTTCCTCCTGGGAATGGTATGAAGAATATTAATAAGGAGTCAATGCTGCTTATGGGTACATAATCCTAAATCAGCATTACCTTTCCTGACCCAAAAAGACAGCTGAATGTTTGAGATTCGTCTCCTTTTTGGGGGGAGAAGAAAATGACAAATGAAACAGACATTTCTTACTAAATGAATCAGGTTGTATCAGTAAAAGCATCAACTTCTCCTCTCTACATTTTATGGGACTCAAATCCGAGTGGGGATTTTTATTCCGCCCACACACTACCACACACAATATCACTACCTAGCCAGGTTTTATTGAATCACACAGTTCTGTAATAAATGCTGCCTAAATTAAAGGCCTTAAAAACAGCAGAGTGAAGCAAGGTTGTACGACTCAGCCAGACACCTTCTAAATACATTCCACCTAATTAGAGCTGCCTATCCTTTAGGACCCAAAGCTGCTTCCCCAGTGTCACCCAACATAAACATGCACATATAATGAGCATCTCACCCACCTAAAATCTGGCGTTTTCTCTCAAAGAAACATATTTGTAATAAATACCTGGTCTTCAGGGTACAGTTTTTGTTTAGCTTTTCAATGAGGATTTATACTATGCGCTACAGTCTCTACAGTTCCAGCTGTAAAGCGACCTTAACTACAACCTTCTTTTAGACTGGAAATAATTTACATGTTTCCATGGTGGTTTAATAATCCCCACTTTATCTTTTTTACAAAGTTCTGAACTCTAATGCTCAAGAAATCCTATAAATTGTCATAGCAAATACAGGAATGAGCATCAAGAACCAGTCCCATTTAGGTTAACAAGAGACATTGAGATGAGCCTAGAAACAAACTTACTGGCTAAAATACTGGATTATCATATTTTAACACATAATCCCAATGGTATTTTTTTCTGGAACAACTGTAAATTCTGGAAGCATAGCCAACATCGATATCCAACAATACACATTAAATTCAAGAGAAGCATGGACAAGCCTTTGATACTGGCACAAGGGGAAAGCAGCCTGCAGCCTGGCACACACTCATCATTCCTCAGTGTCATCGTTCTCATGGCAATAGACAGCCAGGGGCTTGTATCACCCCAAGTGACTACTGACCCAGCTCCCTCCTCACTCCCTGATGAATGCAAAAGCCCTTTACATTGTGCTTTTTTTCCTCACACCATTATAATACTTGCTAGGATCTGAAAACTGGCATTCAGAAGCAGCAAAGTAGTTTTGAAAAGAAGGACAGTTGCAATTTAATATATATCATTTATATATGTAGACAGATATATGATGTTCTATACATAGAATTGTGTTTATACAAATATATATATATAGGCTCTCTTCCACATTATCCTTGGGAACTAAGAAACCCACAACAGCTGACACTGCAGAATATCCTCCCACTGTAACATCTAAGAAGCTTTCCCAGATGAAGCCAGATCATGCATGGGTCTCCACCCACACATCCAATGCCAGTTGCTTGATCTCAAAAGCAGCACTGTTGAATACCCCCAAGCCCTGAGTAAAATTCTAGAACATACATAGGTAAGAAATATCTTTATGTAAAATTTTTGCCTCTGTTCATTAACAAAATATGAAACATCAATTTTTCAGAAACCCTCCCCCCCCTTAATAATTCCATTTCCTCTGACACTTAGTGCCAGTTTCACAAGTTTAGAGTCACCCTTTATTAATGTGCTTTCCTTGTTACAAGAAAAAACAGCTACCTGATAGGGTACCAGTCTAAAAGTGATGATAAATACCCAAAGTAACTTCAAGAGAAAAATGTGCAGAAAATAACATTTTTCTAATACTGTACACTACTTATAGTAACAAGAAGTAGAAAATAAGTCACTTAAACCTGCCTGTCCTTGTTTGATGGAATATGAGAATTTTGGAGACTCCTGCTTCAAGGTAAGTGTTGTATTACCTTTTTCCCCCATTAACATTGTTTCACGCTACACCATAGACTCAGTTTATGTAGCAAAAAAAACCCCAAAAACCACCAACATTTAAAACCAAAAATTATCTCATCGTAAAAGTATTAGAAGAGTGTGATTTTGAGAAGCATCTGCACTTTTACTTTTTCAGTTACTAACAATTACTGTTGAACGTTAAGGAAATAAACGTGGGCCCTAAAAGAAAAATTCTACAAAAGAGCTGGAAATACAAGGAACTGCAAGCTTTATTTCATGAACACATAACAGAAGAAACAGAGCAGATCAGTGCTGTAAATGTTCAAGTTCCAGTCAAACTGACTTTCCTTCTGCCAAGCCCTGGGCTGGAACAGAAGTGCTCCTGTTATAACCACTGCTTAATAAATTTCCTTTTCCCTTTCAAAGACCAGGAAGTGTCTTCTGCTACTGGTTGCTTTTGACAAATCCACTAACAGCCAAATTATTTTGTGTGGCATGAATTTGGTCAGAATTAGGATATTTTGAGCAATTGTGTCAGACAGTTTGTTGCCCACCTGTAAACAAAACAGAGCAGGAAGCTGCATTTTGGTCCCATAAAGACAGAGCTGAATGAAGCAAGGAAAAAATTAAGAGGATCTCAGTAGTGGCAGAGAGAGAGAGAAAGAAGGCAAGTGACAAACAATGACTATAAACTCTCATGTGCAGTGGAACCAAGGTGAAGATAAGGGTAGGGGGAGAAACAAAATACCAGAAAAATAACAAAAAGGAAGAGACTGGAGAATGAGTGAAAGGAACTGTCAGCCAAAAGTCCCATGACCCACTCTGCCAGCAGGCTGCAATACAGAACAACAGGATACACTGCTTAATTACCATTGTTAAAATGTAGTCTAATTATTTCTCTTTATAGTGGAACAGAATTATATACATACAAACCACCCTGGATATGAGGCAAACTCAGTAGCATGTGAACATGCCACATTTCCAAACTGGAAAATTAACACAAGTCATCACTTCTTCCTGTTCGCCTGGGCAGAAATTATGAGCTTCTCTGTGTGTAGACAAATGGGTGCGGAACTACTGGGATATCAGACATACACTGCCTCTTGCATGTCTACTCACGGCAGGACACACAACAGTGGTTCACAGCTACTGTGTTCAGGGAGGGACATGGTAAACCAAACATTCTTCTCAGTTCTAGCTTATGGCAGAGCCAGCAGCCCTGAGCAAAGCTTCATAGCAATGAAGTCAGGTTCTGGAGGAGGGAAATTCAGTGGAATTTGCAGAGCTTCTGCTGTTTGCCTGCAAGGAAATCACTGCATAATCATCTTGCAGGGTAAAGCACACACCTGCTTACACAATTCCATGTGCATGTCACAGACTTCAATCTTAATACCGGTACGAGAAGGAAAGTATTTAAAAATCAGTAATTGCACAGGTCAACCTTTCACTCTCCTCCTCTGAGGCATCAGCTAAAGATAATGCGGAATACTTTTTGTAACAACTCTGGATCTACACTGAGACTACATTTCCTCAGTATTACTTATTCCCATCACTCTCCCTGGAATTACATGTGTATGTGAGAATCCATAGCCTACAAATCCAAGTGTCTTTAGCAAAAGTCAGTAACTTCAAAGATGATGCACCAGCCCACAAGGACTTGTGAGACAGTCCAGAGCCATTGCCTGTCCCCCCTCAGTGGATTTATAGAATCCCAGTGTTCACATAGAGCAGCCTGTTGGAGACAGTTAAAGCCACGTTAAAGGCTGCTGCCATTATGTGCCCAGTGGGGCAGCATTACCATTGGTTCTGAAGCCTGGTGGACAAGTTGAGAGATTTTGTCAAAGTTTCGGCTCCAAAATAAGAACAAAGGCATTCACACTGTTATTACAATCAGAGTAACATTCTGTTTCTAAAATGCTAAAACTGGGAACACAGAGAAATGAAATGAACTCACAGAAATTGCTAAAAGCTGCCACTGTTACCACTCACACATTAAGAGAAGTGTATGAATCAAAACTGAGATTATTTTTCCACAACTAGAAGACTAAGTTCTGCAGAATCTCAAAATCCTCACTAATTCAAAATGGCACAAAGTTGTCACTACATTCAAACTTGACACCCCAAACAAAAGCATCTTTACACTCATAAGAAAAATAAGGTAGTAGAAGTAGATACTTTCTGGTTAGCAGCATATGATCTAGCAGCTACAGCTCAAACCTACATTTTCTGGAATTTCTCACCCTTAAAACAGACATCTGTATACAAAATACACTGTTATATTTAAAATGTCTCACTACCATCCCATTTCTGGTGCCAAGGGAAAAAAACAACCCCACAACAACAAAACCATCAGGATCACCAGCCGAAGTCTGCACCTGGAGCACAGCTCTGAATACTTTAGCTATGTTACAGTCAATGTCTCATTAACTTTTGCTTAATTTCACTCTTTTTCTCTTTAACATACTTACAGAAAACTCTGCCCAACTCCAAAAGACACCTAAAGAGAAAGCAACCTGAATATCACCATTAAGAACAAACAGGAAAATTTAGATGCTTATATGAAAACATAACCCAGAGAGAGAGTGGGAGGAAACCCCACCCTTTAGTTTCACAGGATTCTGACACCTTCTGACTCTATTTACTTCTACCCGTATCTCTTGCAAGATAAAACACTAGAGGTTTGCAGGCTCTTTGAAGCAGACATTAACACTTCCATCAGCATTTTATCCAGTGTTGCATTAGCCCCTGCATTAATCTTACTTTCTTCACTTCCTAAGGCATTCATCATCAGTTCTTAGTACACACCTTTTTAGCTGCATGCTCAACGTCATTTTACAAAAGGAGAATAAGGAGAGTTGGAAAATCTCAGCAGCCTGAAGAACTGCCAAAGAGGCAGCAACTGAGAGCCCTAAGCTCAAGCCAGCATCTTCTACATAATCTCATGTCTTCTTAAAGAGAGCACAGAGCACAATACAGCAAAGAGCTGCAAAACGGCATCTTGGAGTGCCAGTGGCCATAATAACTGGGTTACAGATGTAACAAGCTATTCGTGTGCTGAAGAAGGATTACCCCTTTGGAAGGTTTAAATGAAATCCCTCTAACAACAGCATACTTGCTTATGCATTATTACTGTTTATACTACTGGTTTTCATTTGAAGACAGAAATAGTATTCAACACTCAAAAACACAAACCCACTGAATACCATTTATGTTGATCCCAACATAATGCACTTTTACCTACAAAGAGACATGAAGCTCACCTTTTAAACTCTTTTGTATACTGTTATTCCCCTTTAGGAGCTTGGACCATTTTATTGCTCTTCTAGTGAGTACCACTAGGTATCTGGAAAAGAATGCTTCATAGGATGCATAATCAAAGTCTTCTGGCCTTTCAAACCCGTATGGATCAACCCTACAAAATAAAAAAGAATTCCTGTAATAATGTTTCTACATACCTACAGCTGAAGTAAAAAGAAAAAAAAAAGCAAGTATGCTTTAAATAACTTCCAGTTGCTATTTCTAAAATCAGCTCAAGACTCCCTCCTCCCAGCAAAAACCTACTTTACACAAACTGTTACACTCCGTTTAGCATATCAAAGCTGTTTAAGTAAATTAATTTAAACATGCACTGTTCAGTCAGTTTTACAGATTTCACTTTTTTTTAAATAAGGAGTTTTTGGAGCAAAGGACCCATTGTGTGCAAAACTGACACAAAATTATGGCCACATAAAAGTCTGGGAGGTATTTTTCTCCACAATATAGTGGAGAAACAGTTGAAAAGTATGAGGCATAGCACAGCTCCAATGTGGCCTGAACTCTCTTTCCACACAGTTTTGTGCAGAAAAATGACAACAGAAAGTATAAGTGTAACAAGTTACAAAGATTATTTTTTAAATGGGTAATTTCTGAAATTATCTTCATGAAAATATGCAACTTGGAAAAAGACAAATCCTTGTGTCAATCTACCTTCTTCATATGTAGTACCAAAATGCTTATTTTATTATCTTTTACAATTGTTCAGTGTTCAGCACATTATCTCAGGCAGCACAATACTGACAGAGTATCAGAACTGAATGGCTGATTTTGTTTTAATATATCAACTCACCTTGCTAAATTAGATTTATGGCAATTTCCCGGGGTGCTCTATACCTGCCAATTACCACCTAAGTACAGGACATTAATGGGCTTCACAGAAGTTAAACCGGCAGAGGGATCTGTCCAGTCAGACAAGGTTTCAAGATAGACTTGAGGGTTTAACTTCCCAAAACACTGCCTGTTTCATTCACGGCAAAGGAATCTGGCTATGTAGCAGCACTGGCACAGCCTTGGGAAAACTGGCTCACGGGAGCGTCACAGGTAGTAGAGCATGAATCAGATGAGGAACAATTAAATATTCAGACCTCAGATTGTTATTACATTGTTGGCTGCTTAGAAGAGTCACCTTAGTATTCAGGTACTCCTCAAACCTGACACAAAAACCACAGGTGTAAAAAGCATCGAAACCCCCGACACACATTTCTCTGAAGACACAGAACATGAAAACACACACACACAAAACCCCCTCACACGTCCATGAACACACATCTCTTATTTGCGACTGCCCAGGCAGCAAGCACAGATTAATTTCATGCTCCACTCCATTCCCAGGGTAGAAAGGGAAAACAAAGAGTGAGGACGCAGGGTTTTTAGGGAAGCCACCTTCCCCGGCTGCCCTCGGGTAGGGAAGGTTGCGGTGGCCGCTCGGTGCCCTCAGCCACCGGCCGCACCTGGGCCGGTCGGTGGGGCTTTCCCCGGCCGCAGCCCCTCGGCAGGGCCGGCTCGGAGCGCTCGGGGTGGCACAGCTCGCCCTCCCTGCGCGGCTGGCGCGGTCCGAGCTCAGCCCGGTCGGCAGCCCTACCTGTACGCCCAGTCCCGCCCGTCCTCTCGCCTCGCCATCGGCTGCCCCGCTGGCGCCCGGCGGGCGGGCGCTCCCCAGGCCGAGCAGCGCCGCGGCCGCGGCCCCGCGCGGAGCTCCGGCTCCCCAGTTCAACTCTCTGCCGCCCTGCGAGGGGCGGGGGCGGCCGCCGGGCCCGCCCCGTGTCCGGGCCGGCAGCGGGCAGGGCAGGGCAGGGCAGGGCAGGGCAGGG
>VZTE01005154.1:129208-193813 GCA_013397775.1 Eulacestoma nigropectus
GGCGGGCCTGATGCCGATCCCGGCTTAGGTTTGTGTATTTCATATCTCGCTCACATCTTGGAAAAAAAAATTCAAATGTCACGAGGGAAATGTCTCACTAATACGGGGGGAGAGTGGTTTCAGGTACAGCTCTCCAAACCGAAGGACTTGCCCTATAACCAGGAAGAAGAGGTGGTTGCGTTATTTATGTTTTTTTTTTTTCCCCAAATCGTCACAATCTTCTTTTTAATTTCCCCAAATTATTCATTACAGTCAGAATCACAGAATATTCTGAGTTGAAATGGACCCTCCAGGATCATCAAAGCCCAACTCCTGACCCTGCAGAGGACACCCCGAGAGTCACACCATGTGCCTGAGAGCATTGTCCAAATGCCTCTTGAACTCTGTCAGGCTTGGTGCTGTGACCACTTCTCTGGGGAGCCTGTTCTAGTGCCCAACCACCCTCTGGGTGAAGAACCTTTTTCTAATACACTGAAATATTGCCAACTTTAGCTCCTGCTGATTAGTTTCCACCATAAACTAACATTCATTTAGATATGATTTAAGTAACAAATGGCAGATTGTAAAAAATGTCGAGTAATAATACACAAAATTATACCAAAAAAATTGGCTTCCCCATTTCCAGAATCCACCTCTAAAATTAGCACACTGTTCTTCATCTTTAGAGGTCTAGAACAAAGCCTGAAGCCCACAAGGACTCAGCCCTACCTGACTGCCAGCAGCTTAATTCACAACACACTGCAAAATAGAAGGGAGAGAGCAAAATTATAGCCCTGCTTGTCCTTTTTTGAATCAAGTTCTGACTTTGCACCCAGCAAAGTGCTTGGAAAATTACAGCTACTGCTGGGGAAACATTATCTTGTTCAGCCAGCAAGTGAGAGTTGCTGCAGACAACAGATGGGATTTCACAAGGGAGATCAACAGTTGTTTCAGCACACTCTTCAAGAAAGCTACCTCCCCTCTGCGGGATCACAGGCAGTCACCCACACAGAAATGTAAAAGTAGTTCGGCTCCAATGGCAAGGAAAAAAAATAAAGAGGTTTGTACTTGGTTTAACTGCCATTGCGGTGCTGTGAAAATTTGTGATTGTTCAGCAAAATATAATTATTACTTTTTTGTGCGGGGGGCGGGGGAGGGAATTCTGAGCTTCACCGGGCATAGGGCTTCTCCTGCAGGAGGGCGGTCCTGCTCAAATTACTGTGCGGCATCACGAAGGCGCTCGGGTACTGGCAGAGCTGGAGCGTGACTGCAGCCCAGCCCGGGGGGAGCGGCCGGGGCCCGTGCCAAGCTGCCTTGACTCGCCGCCAGCGTTGCCTTGGCGGAGCGTAGGCAGAGGCACGCTCAGCAAACAGCTCTGCCCCAGCGAGATGGTCACAGTCTCACGGAAAATCCTTGGCAGAGGTGTGAATAGGAGGCAATGTTGTCCCACGGAAGAAAAGAACGAAGCCTCGGTTAGGCAGAATATCCTCTTCTCCTCTAAATTCTAAAGCCACAGGCTTTTTAGGTTACAGAGTTATACTTCATCTGTCAACATCAGGCTCTTTAGTGCATATGCCCTTTAAAATGGATCCCTCAAAAGTTCCCTGCAAACAGCAGATTGTTTCTGTGATTAATTAAGGTACATCTGCAGTGCATCAAGGGTAGCCTTGTCTATAGCACAGTGTAGTTTTACTCAAGCCTCAAATGTTATGAACAGTTTCTGTTGCTCTAACACAAACACAACTGTGTGGCTGACTCAGATTTATGCCTGTTACACACAAAAGCTCCCATTAAGAATGCTTAGGTTATTAATCGATTAATAGAAATAATTCCTAAATTTCAGCACAATAATTGGATCCCCATATTTTGTCTGATAATATGAGCCAGCCCACTGTCTGGCAAGAGATAATACCTTGGTTGTCCTTCCCAGGGTATCAGTGCTGCTCTCTTCTGGACAGATGATATCATGTTGCTTTTAAAGGCATTCAAAGAAACTAATGCACAAACCCTCAAATCTGAAAACTGCATGTGCTTGGTGGTGTGATCAGCAGAAAAGGATACTATTTACTTTTGATCCTTTGCTTCTGAAGGAGCTGGTGACAGTGGCAGAGTGCAAAAGGGCAGGCTTAATTGATGTTCAGACCAGTGAAGTTCACAGCCTTCCTATCTGCCACCTGGTGCAAAAGGAAATACACTTTATATAACTTCTCCCCCACCCCATTTTTTTGCATATGAACCTTATCCCTGAAGCTTTTATGTTATGGTGAATGTGGTTGGTAGAAATTCTCATCGTTCTGCTGCCAGAGTAAGTCCTTGAAATAGTGACTTCCCTTTAAGGGTAGGGATTTAGATGTGTTCCCTGCAAAGGCAGATGAAGACAGCAGATGAGTGTTTCACAGGCTGAGGCATTCAAAGCTTTGCTTGTCTCATACCCTGCATTTTAGTGAGCAAGGCTTCCCTTCTTGTCTTTGCAGAGCAGTTGCTAAATAACAATACCAGGATGATTGTCAGCCTTATCAGAAATTAGTCTGGAATGGCTTTATGCTTCCAAGGGCTGTGAAATGTGTGCTACATCACCTATGTTTGATGTATCAGCAGTGCTGAAATGTGGTCCAGCTCCTCACATACCACCCCACAGCTGTTGTTACTCTCAAGGCCAGAAGGGGAGAAGGAGCATCAGGAGAAATTCCCAAATAATATTTGTGCTGGAAGTATTTCTTTGACTGCCTGTGGGGGCAATGAGAATTCTTTATCCATCCAAGAATGGAAGAAATATATTTATTATTTTATATTTCAGAAATGTGTCTGGGTTTTTTTCCTTGATGTTCTTTTTTGCTGGCTTCAGGGAGGCCAAAGAATAGAAATTGTTAGGGGAAAGAAAAGCAGTATAGGACCAAGAAAGAATAAGGTGTGTATGAATATAAGTGTACATGGATATAGTGTGCCCAACATTTTTGAAACAGGACGGGTGAATCTGTTCATTAGAAATACCAGTGAGAAACACCATTTCCAGCAAAGGTAGCAGCTCTGCTTTTTCAGATCTAGACTGGGGTTTAAACTTTTTTAAAAACTTTAACTTCTCACAAAATGGTTTAATAGCCCCTGTTTAAAAAATATGAATGCAGCAGCATTGGAGAAGAGATGAAAAGATAATTCTCAGTACTGACTGGGTGCTGTAGTATCCTAAGTAAGGGATGGAATTCCCACAGCATGTGTGGCTTCCCTAGCTCATGTGATTTTCCATACAGCCACTCACCTTTGTGTCTATACTTAGTTAACCACACCACACAGGAGTACCCTGCTTCCTTGGAGCTCTACTCTGCATCCTTTGGCTTGAGCTACTTTCCCATAACCTGCAGTGAATCTGCTGCTCCATACATGGGGAAAAGGTTAAGTAGATTTGGCAGTATAGAATATCCGTTAAAAAGTAAACATATATGTGTGTGTGTATATATATATATATATGTATATATATGTGTCACTGCTTGTCTGTATTCTAACCTAGACATAATGTGCTCCAGGACTAGACAACTCATCCAGCTAATGAGGTTAAGGAATGCAACCATCACATGCAGACACCTTTAGTTCCTGTTACAACGAGCTACCTATCAAGTTTAGTCAATCCTCACCTACATATGGATTCAGGCTGTCAATCCATAATGAAATGTAATGAAATGCTGAACTTGCTTCATGTTTTTGTCCCAGAAAATTGCATCATGCTTACATAATTGTAGTCTGCAGGCCTGATTAAACCTGTTCACGTGAATTGTTACATCAGCATTCACTGAACTTTAGAACAGACTGCATAGCAAGGACAGAAATGTATTTTAAAAACTTAATTTCCACTATTCCCTGAAGGCTTCACAGCTTCATGTCTATGAAGGTTACTAGCTGTTAGGACAAGTTACATCCACGTGTAGTCTGGGAACTGCCAGTATTTTGATTATTCTTGGTATGATGGTGGCCCCAGGAGTCAAAGCATACTGATAAGAGCATCTATAAAAAGGAGCTCTAAAGCTTGCTGCATAGCACTGCAGCTGCCTGGAGAATCAACATTACCCATGTAAACCTCTGCAGAAAGGTTTCTGCACTCAGCTGCCATTCTCCAGCTGCGTCAGAAAAGAAGGCTCAAGGCTATAAGTGACAATACTGGAAACAGCAGGGGAAGAGAAATTATATGGTAGTGCCCTCGGTGTGAAAAACACAGCAAAATTATATGTCAAAAGTGATATGGGAAAGATACTTGAACATTATTAGCAGGAAGCATTCCTAAGGCAGGGACAAGGGTGTCCTTAGGAAAAAGGTCAGTAGCTATCACAGATCAGTAACCCAATGGTGTGGAATTGAGTAGAGCAGGAGAGAAATTAATGAATCTACCTTAGGTCAAGCTGCCACTCTGTAAAAGACATTTGTTATTCAACTGACAAAGTGAAGTATTTTCTAGATGGCTTTGTTCTGTTTATTTTGTTTTTCCTTATCTACTTGAATGACCATGAGGGGTGTGCTGAAAGCCCTTTAAATCACGCTGATGATGTTTGCTTTCCTGGCTGCATGAGTACAAGGCTTATAACTGAACTTTGAAATTTCGTAAGGAGAGATGACAGACAAGATTGGAGATTATAAACTCCTTGCTTGTCCCATCCCCTTTTCTTTCTTGTCCCCGATTGTGAAGGTATCCTGCCTAGCAAATCTGGTAGCTCAAATATCTACTGATTAGGGATGGGCTTTAACTTGGATGTTCTCTGTCTGTCTAATGTGATTTCACATTTGGTCCTAGTTGAGAAAAGTTAAGGCAAACCTTCTCCTGGCCTTTGATTGCTTCTGCATTAGGATTCGTCTGCAAGGACTCTCATTTCAGTTGTCTCAAGTAGTATCCTAATTTGTAAGAAACAGGTATAGTTATCATTACAGGTCTTTAAATACAGTATTTGCATGTAAATACATGGTCTTAGCTGTGAAGAACATTATCTGTTTCACTTAGTTGTCTCTATGCAGTAAGGTGTTTCTCTAAAAATAATGTATTAAGTAAAAAAAAAATTCTTAAAGTAACGACATGATTTGGTGTAAAGAGAAGAAGGTATAGCTACCCACTCAGGAACAGACATCCATTTCACACATGGAATAAGGATGAGTTTTGTAGGAGCACAGATGTGAAGTTTCTGTAATTAAATACTATTTTAGAATGCATACTTACAGGGGTACTGGATTTAAGTCAGATCAGCACATTCCCTTCCTGTGAGTTCCAAGCTTTGGAGTGTTGAACTCTGCAAAAGGTAACGTGCTCCCAAGGAGGTTGTTCTTCACCATAGCTTTCTGCATGTTTATTCCCTACACATTTTCAAACTTACAGCCTGAAAGAAAAAGAAGAAGTTTTGTGAAAACCTAAAACTGGCTTTGACAGCAAGAGCAAGTGAAGCTTCTTGGAACTGCAAGGTTACAGCAACAACCATCAGTACAGACATGCCTCAGTATTTACATGGGATCAGCATATCAGCTGAAGTATCATGTTTTTAAATTCCTTTGGAAGGGAAGAAGCTTTGATTGCAACATCTAGGATCAAATTATGACTTTCTTCTGGCTTACTTTGTCAGGTTACAAATTATGTCACATGACTAATACTGGAAGAAAAAATGAGATTTTCATTTTGTGTTAATTCGCAGATAAATGTTCCTAGTAATATCACAAACTGGTACATTGTCAAAATTGAAATAATTTTTTTTCCTTTTTCATATTTCAGTAATTTCTGACACTGTTCTTTCCCATCTTAGAATAATCACATTGAAGAGGGAAGCGTAACATTGAAAACCAGCAGCAAAATTTTGGTATTTCCATGGTTTGCTGCATTATTAGATACAAAAATAGTATGTTTCTCACTCAGCTGTTTGAACCTTTTTTCCATTTAAAGTGTAGCTCTTTTGTTAACAAAGCACCAGTTTGGTTTTTTCAACTGAGAAATTTTATTTTAGCTGTGTATGAATTAAAGAAAATTATAGAACTTAATTTGCTATAGTTATTCAGGGAGCCATAGCAATCATTGAGTGTAACAGTGCTGCACATTTGTATTTCTTCTGCAACAAGTACTATTTCGGTGTTTTCTTATTTCTCAAAAACATATTTTTCAAAAATTTTCTGCTCAGAAACTCCAACTGTCTTATTTTTATAATTTCCTTTTACATGACATCTTGTCACTGTCAATCTTCCATGAGCAGTTGCTAATTTTCTGAACACAGTCAAGTAAGGTTTATGATAATTATTATCTTTCCTGATCTATGCAAAGTAGGTTTTTTTGTATGGTTGCAGTCGTTGTCTTATTAGATGTTGATGGAAAACTGACTGTAGTCATAATCCACAAGTAGATGCAAATCAACTCACCAAAATATGTAAGTAATACTTAAATTGACATTTGACCATTAGAGTTGTGGACATGCCTTGTAGGGGCCCTGATTCTCTGTCACACCCAGTTACAGTTTAGCCCATGATATCCATGTGTGATGAAACCATCTAGAATTCTAAAGAATGACTGTATAAGTAATTCCAGCTGCAATTCTCTTAACTACACTGTCCTCTCTCAGACACAGCTTTTTGTATTTTGGTGGCAGCATAAATGCCCTGTACAAAATTTGTTGAGAATTACAGACTTTTACTCAGCTTTTAAAGTGCACACAGTATTCATGAGCACAACTGGGACTTACTCTGTGTGGAATAACACAGAGGTGGTTCTTTTGATTGCACTGGCTGTATTTTAGAGTACTGCTGTGTGGTTATTACAAGGGGTGGTCAGAGTTCACGATGCAGGTTCTAGCATGAAACAAATGCAGGATTAACAAGGTGTTGTATTTCCCACAGCAGTGATATTATGTCCCTGACAATACATTTCATATTCCCAGGAGAGAAAGCTACTGCTGGTCCTTGCAGTCAAGCTTATGTAGTGATAATAAACAGTACTTAAGAACCTCACAGTTGTTGTCAAGGGCCCTCACAAAGGGTCATTTGTAATGAAACAAAAGACAGCTCTGGTGGACAGATTTCCGGGAAGAAGTAACAATTAGGTAACGCTTACATAAGAATCAATGTCTGGCGTTAGCTTTTCAATGGTCTGATTTGCCCCTCCAGCACCCTTCAGTACCTTTTGTAAATACATCCTCCTGTGCAGTTATTGGCTTTCACAACTTGCACTCCCCTGACCCACAGAGCTACCTTCAGTTGTCTGGGTCCAGCCTGCATTTAACATTTCTTGCTAAACTATTTTGAAAACCAGTGGAGTAACATCAAACAATATTTGAGAAATTTGCAGCACATGATTGCAAGGAGCAAAGCCGTGAACGCTGAAATATTGATAAGACATGCAAGATGCTTATCTTGTCACTTCCATTTTACCACTTACCTTTAATTAAACTAAAAAACAAAGGCATGTTGGACCTCCTCCCTGAATATACATACTGCAATACAGTAATTGAGTTGATGGTCTGTACTATTAAAGATGGGTAAAAGTAGTTTAGAAGAAGGTGAGACAAAATCTGTCTTTGACAAATGTGAGGAGAGATGAGGCAGGACACCACAGAGAATCACTGCATCTGGGTTTTTGCAGCTCTAATTTGAACATGACTATTTTTAGAAGACCTGTTGTACATACCGACAACACTAATGACTGCCAGAAGAGACAACCACATTCCTAGAGCCAGTGACATCATGTGCAGCTCTCAGGATTTAACTAAAGCATGTGCTCAGCAAATAGTAATACAAAGTAATTAATTCTTTTTGTTTCCATCAAATTGAATTATGCTTTTATTTTGCCTCTCTTTTCCTTTCAGAAATTAGTCCTGAGAGTAATTTTACAGCCTTTAGTTCTTACTATTTAATGGAGTGAATGACTTTTCTACAAAATTCTGACTTTTTATGTTTTGTGTGTGTTATGGATGGAAACCATGATTTCCCATTGCCTTAATTTTATTGTTATTCTGTGATTCTTCTAAGATTTTGGGAAGCAAAGCAATCCCTACCAAGAAACCTGTGTCCCCCATTACTAAATGGTGAGAAAAGCAGAGAAGATGTCTCTTTAATCTCTGGCAAGAGACATGCAAACCTTTGCCATATAGACCCACATTTGTAAAAGGGGCATCCTGAGCTGGCCCGGAATAAGGGAGATATTGCAGGGCAAAATTCCATCTGCCTTTGCCAAGGGCGTCTTTCTTATCGCCATTTACTGCTACCCAGCTCTTCACTCACAGACCTACCCACAGTGCTGATAATGATAACGTTCATAAGTGATAAAGCAGCCTCATTAGAAAAGTTTCCGACTGGCTGTGGTGGCTGGGGAATGCAAGTTGAGTGACAAGCAGCAGGGAGTCAGAGAGAGCACTTTGATCTTTGCCTGCAGCAGAATAACACCCAAAGAAATCACTGTGCAGACACTATCAATGAATGTCAAAAGTGCCTTGAAGTAAATTGTGGCGGATTTGATTGTTATCTCAGCAAAATACCATCCAGACTTTGTCAACTCTGGAAAAGGGAAAGAAAGAGCCAGAACATATAAAATGCAAGGGCTCAAATTAGGCAAAGCCACATAGCTGTTGGTTTGTGCTCAGTGCAGGTACTGAGCCCACTGCAGACACAACACAGAATCACAGAATCTTAGTGTCACCGAAATTCTGGGAACCAAAGGAACTCTCCAACACCATCTTTTAAGTGTTAGAGAATCAGGCATTACTTTATTCTGGCCAGGATGTGCAATGGAAATCCTTCCATCCACACATGACAATAGTATCAGGGCATCATTTCAGTTGGAAACGACCTTTAAGATTGTTGAGTCCAACCATTAACCCAGCACTCCCAAATCCACCTTTTGCCCTGAAGTGGCAGAACTTTGCAGAAATTGGGAGGGGGGGTGGAGGGGGTGGGAAAGGAGGAGAACTCCAAAAATGGCTTGTGTCACATGGAAGAGCCTGTGCTCTTCTTAGAGAGAGATTGCCAGTGGTGCAGTTTTCCTTTCAGCCCTCCACATTGTCTAAATGACAACCAAATCCTGAGATTATTTTTGCCCACAGTAATCTGGAAAAGTAGTTGAATGATTTCCATCCTATAAAATATAAAAGTACACTCTGTGCCAAGTGGTAATAGGGCTTTAAGACCTCCGTGATCTGGTACTCCTCAGTCCCTGTGGCAACTTCTCTGTCAACTGAGCCTGGAAGCCCTGTGTGCATTAGGAAAGGCAGAGGTAATGGTATTAAAGGTCTTGCAGCAAGGAAAGGAGGTTTAGTCAGCCAAAATTGGTGAGTTTTATCAGCCAAAAAGTGCTGTGTGTGCAAAGGGAATGCCCCCAGGCTGGTGAAATATGCTATGGAGCTATTGCCTCTGCTCCCCTTAGCTTTGCCCACATGACTCACAAACTGTTGTGGGGTCAAAGACAAGCTATTAAAATCTAGGAATGAAGTAGAGTCTCGGGATTGCTGGAGGGATGAGTTACCAAGCGCTGTTCTTTGCCAGCAACATGCTCTTCTGAGCATAAATCAATGTTTCCTCTTTCTTTTCACTCAGCCTTTGCTGTACATTTCTCCTTTCCTGGAACTGCAGGAAGCCTCCACCCTCTTCTGTGCTCCACAGCTGCTGATTGTCATGGAGCTGCTGACTGCCCTACAGCAGCCCCAAGACAGCTCCCGTCATGGCAGCAGCCCTGCAGCACTGGGTGTTGGATGAGCAGAGGGAAAGCCACGGGCCAATACACTCGTGTATGTGTCCAGGTTCTTGCAAAACCCACACATTCCCATGGACAAGGGGGGCACAGTGGAGGCGGTGGCAAAGCAAGAGGAGGCTGATGTTTATATGAGGTTTTGGGTCAGGGTTGCATTACAGAACACAGCTCTTATGGTCGTGTGGCTCGTAGAGATGAACACGCTGGCAGAGCTCAGTCCTGGTGCAAATATAACAGGCCTCGCTTGTTTGCTGTGCATTTATGGTCTGATAGCTGAGGAAGCATCCTTGTGCCATGCTGGAAATGTCAGAGGCGATGCTGTTACCTGCTTTGCAGCAATACTGGCAGTAGTACCAGCTGCCTGTCCCTTGTGCTGCCCAGGGCTCCAAGGTGCAGAGGACTCAACCTTCCTCACCAGGCTCCTCCTGCAGCTGGGGTGGTGGCAGAGGGAAAAACCCCAAGGTATCCAAGGATGAGTGGGTACTGCCCTAGAGCACCAGAGGGGTGGAAACACCTTCCCCCCTCCCATGAGTATTCTAGATATTTTAGTTATTTGAGCACCCAATCATCACCAAATTTGAGGTTTGCTGCCAGAATGCAGTATATGTGTGCATCTGTGTAGCTGATCAAAATAGCACATTCAAAATGTTGGAGTTTTTTTTATGTTTATGAGTGCTTTCTTTAACAAAATAGCAGTGAAACTTCAGAATGGAAAGATTACTACGTTAGTGAAAACTCTGTTTTCAGGGTTTTCCCAGGAATTAATGAGCAGCTGCATGTTGGAAAGAAATTCTTTCTCGTGAGGCTCTTGAGAGGGCTCAGGAGTCGTTATTGAACAAGAACTGGAAAATTTGACCCAGAGAGCAAGTTCTCTATGTTTCTTGGAAACACATGATTCATGTTCCAGTCTCATTTTGTAGCCCTTGAACAGGACAGAAATGTAAGGGGAAAAGTAGGAAAGTGGAAAGGAAGAGAGGGAAGCCAGCAATAGGAAATGCATGTGTCACAGGATGAGCTTAGCAGAGTTTCCATGTGGGCAGTGAGGGAAAAACATATATTCTTTTGTCTATTAAAAGTACTCTTTGTAACATCTTATTTTTACTTTTGTGAAGTATTCACAATTTTTCTTTTGTGAATTGGTGAAGGAATCCAGATGAGTTTAAAACACAAACATGGATTTTGAAAAAACAGGTATGAAAAACATATTCTCCTAGAAATATGTGGTGATTCAGTGGGGCCCAGACTCAAAATTTTTGAACTCTTTGGAGAATTTAACTCATTGTGGCACAGAGATCAGTAATGCTGCAAGTCATTACTTGAGTCTTAATCTTGGACCTTGCTGTGGGACTTTGGATTCAGTCAATAAGGGTATCTCTTAATTCATGTCTGTGTATTACTAAAGACTGTAGAGGGGACCAAAAAATGATCAGATGATCATCATGTAGTGTTGCTCCACCTCCTGGAAGAGCAATCTTAATGATTTTGTGCTGTCGACTGTGGCGGCTGCTGAAGTGGATAGTAAAGATCCCAATTTCCATTACAAAGAGTAATGTTTAATGAACAGCTGAAGTATTGCTATTACCACCTTCGGGGCAATATCCTCATGCCTGGTAAACAGCTGGTCATGCACTCAAAATGAAGCGTGGTGGGAGAACTGTTGGGCAGCGTGAAGAGTTAACTCTCAGCTATCATCTTCAGGCAGAATTTGTTTTTCAGACCCCCTTAAGGATGCAGGGCTTTTCCTCGTCAGCAAAAAGACACGTCTCCACATGGCAAACTCGCCATCTGCAGGCCAGTGAGACAACTTGCCAGGGACGGGGAAAAAACAGCCCCACAAGCTCAGGGACACCTTGCTTATGGTGGTCTCAGGATTTCCTCCTCTTTTGTGCACCATTTAACAACAGGAAATCACTCTCTGGGTGTTATCCCAAAGAAGTTTAGAGTGTCTGTCTCTGAAGCTTAATCCTGTCCCAGTGGATTGCTTAAAAATGTAAAAAAAATTAGATTTAATGGTCTTCTGCAGCAGACTTCTTCTACCCTTATAACTCATATCTGGTCTCAGCTGCAAGGAGAAAGCACGGCTTCCCAGCCCAGGCCTTAACACCCTCCCCCAGCTACTACAAATCAGCTCTGTTTAGTCCCATGAAACACAGTTTTGATTAGAACATACTGTTTCATAAGCATATTTTTGCCATGAGAACATGTTTTATTTTTTAAAGATACTAAAACATAGTGTTTCAGGAGCTTTCTTTGTCAGGCTGGAAGAATATTACTGGAATGCATTTTTCCATTTGAAATAAATCTTAAGGAGAATATTTACCTTATTTCAGTGGTTATTTTGTAGTGCTCTTGAATCGCAGTTGCATCCATTTAACCATAGAAAGTCAAAACCTAAAGAAAATGTCATATTTCATTATGAAAATTTCATTTTCATAATAATGCTTCCATTCAGCCCTCAAAAAAAATACCCAAGAGGGAACTGAGGCAATCTCAGTTTCCCCCCATTTTGAATAAAAACTATCTCTAAGCTACTGAAAGGAAAACACGCATAGCCTAGGTCCTGCAGCAACAGAAAGGTTTGAAAGCACTCCAGAGAAACCAAAGAATTTGGAGCCCTCCCTTTGCCAGCCCTGTAAGCCACATCCTAAACACCATCACATGGCACTAATGAGAAACACTGCTACTGCCCTGTCTCCCGCCTGCAATTCACCACGCATTTGGCCCCACTGGTCTCAGCAGCTGTGGGTGAGACCCAAGCCTGCCTTTCATGGCCTCTTCTGGCCCTTACCAGAGGTTTTGCTGTGGTCTTGTCCCACCTGGAGCTTCTGCTGTGGAGGAATCTGTTCTACAGTCATTGGGTTACATGGAGGGCAGCCACCAGATGAGGGGCTGCCTAGAGAACCTCCCAAAGCTTCAGGGTCCTGTTGGCCTTCAGTCAACCTGCTGCTTGACTTAATACACTCTTGCAATCCTTCATTAGTCACAGAACACTAAAAGAGAAATTTTAACAACCTTCACGGAGGCTGTTGTGATTTCATGGCCTTCAGAAGTAAAGTTGAACTTTTCTTCAGCCCCTGGAACTGGTCAATTATGTCGTTGTACTTTAGCCCCTGAGATGATTTTTCATTTAAACCTGAGTTTCTAAAGAAGAAAGCATAAGGAAAGACCTGATTTTGCATTTCCGTTTGCCTAGAGTTGGGCACTGGTGGTATATATTGGAGAGCAGTGTCCACTTATTTTTAAAAAAATATTTACAGAAGACAGTGAACCAAATTTTTAATTCAAAACTAAGCGATTCCTTCCAGTTGTTTGAACGGGAAGCACCCAGAGGTTGTACCTCTGCCACGTATCTGCTTCCAGCTGAATTCTGAAAACAGGGGACTGAAGTTAATAGAAAATAATAGCTGCGGTATTCAGATTGAGTTTTCACATTGCCTGGAAACATCAGGTGAGCTCTTGGTTGCAGTCAGAAGGGTAGTACATCTGCATACATACACTTTTGCAGACTGCCATGACCCAAAGAATCCAAGTGTATAAACCCATGGTGAGGGGAAGAGTCATTCATTCCCCTTACACAGGGGGAAAAGCAAGGCGTAGACCAAGGCTGATTCTTTTGACATCAGAAAGCCTGCTGCATTGGAGGTGGGGGACAAAATCAAGACTTAACTGTATTTTCATTATATTTTCTTAGGACCCCATTGGGCTTAAGTGTTTGGTTTCATGGGGTACCTACACAAGTCTGTTTCTTTCAATTCATAGTGACATTCAGCTTTGTACATGCTCCTGCTGGGAACTGTGTTCCCACACAATTTACACGCACTCTTTGTACCTTTTTCAAACATGGGTTTTGACACCTATAGTCTGTGAAGAAAAACACCAGAGGAACATCAGAAGTCCCTGAGCGACTGCTGGCACTAGTTCGGGTAAAAACAGGGGAGTTATAACTCAGCTAAACCTAAAGCTGAAAAAGTGCTGGCTTTTTAGGGGGTTGCTCTGATGACCTGTGTGCTCACATGGGCTGTCTCCCACCATAGCTTGTTCCCTCTCCACCACACTTGTCCTGCTCAGGGTCACCTGTGTATGTCTCCTGGAGAAATAGCACTGGAAAAGCCAAAGGGGAGGTGAGGATCAGTGGTGGTGGTGGTCTTGGAAAAGGAGTCAGATGCACAATGGTGAACGGTCCTGGTTTCCCTGAGCTGTTCACATCCAGGCAGTGGCTCTAGGCTGGATGCCTGCTGGACCCTGGCCACAGCTGTCACCTCAGCTCCCTGCTGCCTGTGAAGTACATCTTCTGTTTTGCAGGCAGGACATGTGGATGGATTAATTACCAATGATTTCACATACAGTTTGTGACAAGAAGGCACAGAACTGAACTTGGCTCCTCCAGGATATCCTCAGATGGGGCAGGGTGAACCCTCAGCAAGATCCTTCTCCTCAGTGGCATTTGTGGGAGCAGAACAAAGGCCCAGAGCGAGTGTCGGGCATCTCCCCAGGGTTTGCTCCTCACAGACTAGCCCCAGATTTGCCCAAATGCTCTGGACGAGCAGCAGGCAGGGCTGGAATGCTTGCTGGTCACACTGGATGACTCAATGGGTATTTCCGTGTTCAAAGGTTCAGTTTTGCTGGAGTTTCGTATTCCGGGGAGGACAGCATCTGGCAATTTCAGCAGTAAAAGCTGTTTTCCTCAAAGGTTGTATGTGAAGGAGTAGCTGCCTGAGGCCTTTCCATAGTTCTAACCTACTGATTTGGTCACCAGATGACTCACTTCTTCTGCCAGCCTTGAACCACAGGTAGCCAAACCTGATCTAGCCCTGCCACAGCACCGGATTTGTTTCAGGTGTGTGTTTAAAAACTGCCCTCACCAAGCACAGGCAAGACAAGCAGTCATGTCAGGTCGTGCAGCCCTTGCCAGCCACCCCCCCTCTATGGACAGCACAGGAGAAAGAAGTTGGTCCAGCCAACCTGGTCCTTAGCCCATCACTGTTCCTATTTCGGTGGCCAGAGTCACCTCCCTGACACACAGTCTTCTCTTTGCCCATGTCTGAGGAGCCAGCAGGGAAAGGGCGGCAGGGAACAAGCTGCAGAAAACGTAGTTTGCTGAGCTCTTTTCAAAGCCATGCCATTTGCGTAATTAATGTTCCATATTTTCTATCTATTCCCAGCTGTCACATGGAACTTGGCATGTGTCAGCTCTCTTGGGCGTAAGGAAAACAGTTTGTATACTGATGAGACATTTACAGGGGCTGTTTGTCTTTATTTCTCATGCTCCTTCCCTGATAATGACAGAACGAATACAAGACTGTTATTTCATACGCTTTTACTATTTTAATTCTCCCAACACACAAGTAAGACTCAGTGGTACAAATAAGGAACCCATCTGAGGAGGAAAACAGTTTTATTAAGAAATCTGTATGGCATGACAATGGTACAGACTTTCTTGTCACATGATGCGTGTAATTTAAATGAGTTAAATAAGAACATGTCTTCTGGGTATTTCTGGTCTTCTGGAATAAGTGTCCTGGAGCTTGGAGACAGTTAGAGCTGAGATACATTTGGTGGGACCTTATTTGGGTGTTTGGATCCCTGCTGCCTGCACTGTTCCCATTCCTGAGAAGAATGAAAGCTCTCGGTAACCGGGTTAGCAATCCAGAGCTGCCTTTTGATAGTCCATTGTGTTGGTATGAATCTCAAGGGGCATAATGGTGCAATTTCACTTCACAGTTGTTTCTTGAGAAGGATGGACTGGCTCTAAAGTGTCCAAAAGTTTTCTTTGATTCCTTCCAGAAGTCTTGGGAAGCGCAGCAGTGGGAAGGACTCACCTACTTTTTAGACTGCATCTCAACCAGCAACTGCAGCAACTGGTGCTGTGCAGGTCAAAAAGATGTGCAGCCTGCAGAAGGTGGTTGCAATTCCTTGTGGTAGAAGCAAGGCACTGGCTGCATTTACCTACAGGGCTGCGGGGAGCTGGCCATCCCTGAACACCAGTTCTTTTGCTCACATGCTTTTCTTTTGTAGGTGCAGGGGCAAGTAGGTGCCCATGAAACTCTCCTGTATTTCAGGAATCTGGGGCAATTTATTTAAAAGAGGCTTTGGTTGCCTAACATGAGGCATCTTACAGAAGATTTTCAGAAAGCAAATGCTGACCACTTTCCCCAAAACTAAGATCTATGATAAGATGCCCCTTTTTGAGTATTCAAGGTCAGTACCAATTTTTTAAAACAGAGCCCATGACAGCTATTTGGTGGCTTTTTGAGGATAACCAGTTCAGTGCATTATAGATTTTTATGGCTTCACTTTCCAAGTGATTTTTCCCTCTGGCACTATATTCTGCTGCTGCATGACAAACATCATTGAGAGCCTGCTGCAGTGCTTGTTTGCCAAATGAAAATCCTACCATCTTACAAAGTTGTTCTTGCACCTACGACTGAGGACACATTGAGGTTACTACCAAGTGCAGTAACAGGAGATGTGTAGCAATTCCCTAAACTCTTTCAGGTCCTTCAAGTCATAAGAGGTAAAATACTGACCTGCTAATTCTTTGGTTATTCAGAATACAAAAAGTCTTTTAGTTGGCAGGAAAGTAGATACCTAGCAAACTTTTCCCCCCCTATTTTTCCTAAATTCTTGTCAAGGAGTGAAAAATGTTTCAATTCTATAGGAAGATGTTTATGGAAATGAAAAGGAGAAATAAAGCTCACAGGACCTAATACATTTTGGAAACCACATTGTGAGTGCAATAGTTAAAACTGTTTTGCTGATAATACATATCCCTGTGCTCATTTCTCAGATAACAGAGATTTACTTTAGTGCTCCAGAGAAACCCCCTGCCCCAAAATCCATAAGGATCCCAGTTATTACTTGTCAGGTTTCTCTGATCAACCAGTCAAACTTCTTTTGGATGGTGTCCATAGTGGCAAAGGAATAAAAGACGAAGTGTTTCCCTAAATTTTCCCACTATTCCTGGCACTATTTTTCCTCTGCTTTCACCACTGCTTGCCCACAGCCTGCTTTACAAATTCAACCATTAGGTGGGGCGTTTCTACTGTCAGCAGCCCAGATTTCATCTGCGGCCTCTCGGGCCTGGGACAGATGCTGAATAGTCCCGTGTGCTGGGATATGAGGTATCTTCTGTTATCTTTAGCGCTTTCTTCTTTTACCAGCTCCATTGACGTCCAAAATAGTACAAAGGGGGAAACCTGAGTCAAATGGTACAACTTAAGGTCTTGGTCTCTATCTTTTTTGTCATGTGTGATGTGTTAAAGGTTATCCAACTGAAGAAGATGGTGATCAATTACTAAGTTATTTCATTAAGTTCAGAGCAAAAAATGTGCATTCATTGATTTTTTTAATTTCTTTTGAGCAATTTGGAATCAGACAGCACTACCAGGACAACTATTTCTTCCTGGTTTCGATGTCTGGGTAAAAGCAGTGACACATTTCCTGACACTGCAGTGGACCAATTGTGTCTCATGATACAGCACTGGCCTCTGTTCTTCCATGGGGTAAACCTTCACAGGGTTTAGGCTTCTTTTGCTGAGAATAGCTATGCTTTATGTGCCCTTTTTTAATTTGAAAAATAAAAAAAATCAATGATGAGCTCTTTGTTATACTTGTATAGATACAATACTCATCCAGCACAGCTGAGCAGCCCTTTCTGAACTGAGGGGAGAGGAAGCTCTCCCATGGGCCCTCTGGGCTCTCCTAGCACCTGAAGTCCCAGAAATATAGGCACCACTTTCACTTCATGAAACTTTTGGAGAAAGTAATGGTCTCTTTGCAAACCTGGGACTCTTGAGACCTGGGTTTGTCCAGTCAGCCCCAAGCACTTTAGTCAAGGACTGTGCTGCTGCAGGAGATGGAGGGAGAGAGAGGCAGTTGAACTTTTTCTGAGTTTGGGGACCAAAGGCAGAGGTTTGTCTTTCAGTCAGAAATGTGGGAGGATGAGTGGGGCTGCTGGAGATGGTGGGCACTTGTCCAGCACTGTGAAGGGGACTGTACTATCACACTGATGTGCTAGGTCCAAGCTTGACTATCCAAATCATCCCAAACCAATCCTTTTGTGATTTCTCTATTACTAAGCCCATCTGGAAGGTGTCCTGCCAAGAAGAAGGGCTTGGGGAGATTTGACTATGTCCTAAATAGAGAGGACATAAAAAGTCTGAAGGACTTTACTGATGGCTGGTCCTGGGAGCCTGCCTGGCTTCTCTGTTGCCTCAACCTCTACCCACCACTAACTACTGAGCCCACCTCAGACCTGCTTCTGCAGATGGGACCCTTCAGGTACCTCAACTCCAGCTCAGAGTCTGGACTCCGCTTAAACACCTCTTTTATTCAGGGTTTCAAATACTTCTGGAAAGCTACACTTCAGAGACTCCAAAGCAATGGACTATGCCTGAGGCAATAACATTGTCATTAATTTTTCCCAGTCCCCTTAAAAAATGTCTTTCCATGAGAGTCTAATTCCATAAAAATAAAATTTCAAAATATGTCACCCTAGAGGGGGAACATTGAAAAACCTCGTCTACCTGGGTTTTGTTTTTTTTTTAAATTTCCCTGTTCCTGGCCTGGTTGTGATTGGGTATCTGTGTCTATAGCTAAGCCAGGGCTTTAAGGAAGCATTACTAAAAAAAATCCTGCTACATTTAGTATAGGCTAAGGATCTAATTCCTCCAGTGACCTTGCGAGATGCTTGCCTTGAGAACTATATATTAGTAAAATCGAGGGCTGTAGTATGGAAAAGGAACAGAACTGCACAGAATTACACCCATTGTCCAGAACCACAAAAGCCAAGAGATGTGCTGGCAGATGCCTCAAAAGTATCTGTTATTAGGTCAGACAAATTAAAGTAGCAGCTGGGAAGGTTCCCTTCACTGCCTCTCCTGTGATGGAGTGGGAGATGTGCCTAAAGGATAGCAGGGGCACAAGTCCTCTGCTCCTGGGGGTAAAACTCTGTGAAGGACTACTGGACACTGGGAATGAAACTGTTTTCTGTTGCGTCAGAAAGGGTCTCATCAGAGTTCACTCCTGGCCATTTGCACGCCTGGCACCCCTGGCAGAGATGAATATATCACTCCTCAAACTCTTTTTCTTTCTGAAATACTAATTTCTGGCATTTCTTTGCTCATCACCAATGCTAAATTTCCTGCCCACATGGTCTGGAGTGACTTGTTTACTGCAAGGCACACCAGTCTTCCACTGCTCCATCACTACTGGAATTTGTATGTCCTTGCTCTCTTCTTGCCTGAAGGATTAAGTGTGCTAACTCTCAGAATGAAGTGATTTCCCTAAGGGTGGCTTTACCCATAAGGATGCAAATCTGTGTCAGGTTTTAAGTGCACTTTGGGGAGGGTCATTTGACTTGGATGGATGTTTTATCTTACCAGCGGAGATTAAGGCATGCAGCAACCTAAAAGTTGAACCCAACAAGATGACTCTGCCTGGCTTGTCCTGAACACACGATGCTGCATCTTAGTCTGCTAGTGTTGCATCTCTATTGAGAAAAACAAACAAGGCAGGTGTAAACTGAAAGACTTGAGGGGCTCCTGGTGCCCAAAGACAAGCCCTGCTGGGAAGCACCTGCTTAATATTTGGCTTTCTGCCAGAGACAAGAACTACGTCATTTTTTTACAGAGTAGTAATATTTCTAGGTGTGAATAAGGGGCAACGTCCCCCCCAGTTTCTCTTAAAAGGTTAGCAAAAGAATAATTAAGATGGCTTCTAATTAGAATAATTAAATTCTAATAAGATTAATTAAAACTCCTTCTATGAAAAGGTGACCTGTCTAGTGGATAAGGGAAAGGCTGAGTATGTTGTCTAACTAGACTTTAATAAAGCTTTTGACACCATTTCCCACAGCATTGTCCTGGAGGAACTGGCTGATCATGACTAGGATGAGTGAAGTGTTTGCTGCGTAAAAAACCAGATGGATGGCCAGGCTCAGAGGGTGAGGGTGAGTGGAGTTGCATCCATCTGGTGTCTGTTTAATACCTTTATCAATTATCTGGGCAAAGGGATTGAGCCTGTTCTCAGTCAGTTCACAGGCACCACCAGGCTGGGCAGGAGTGTTGATCTGCTGGAGGGCAGGAAGGCTCTGCAGAGGGGTCTGGGCAGGCTGGATCCTTGGGCCAACATCAATGTTGTGAAGTTCATCAAGGCAAAGCACCAGGTCCTTCTTTGGGTCACAATAACCCCAGGCAGAGCTACAGGGCAGAGAGGCTGGAAAGGTGCCTGGAAGGAAAGGACCTGGGGGCAAACATGAGCCAGAGTGTGCCCAGGTGGCCAGGAAGGCCAAGGGCATCCTGGCCTGTATCAGCAATAGTGGTGGCCAGCAGGACCAGGGCAGTGATTGTCCTCCTGTACTCAGCACTGGTGAGGCCACACCTCAAATCCTATGCTCAGTTTTGGGCTTCTTGCTATAAGAAGGACCTTGGGGGGCTGGAGCGTGTCCAAAGAAGGGCAATGGAGCTGGTGAAGGGTCTGGAGCACAAGTCTGATGAGGACCTGCTGAGGGTGTTTAGCCTGGAGGAAAGGAAACTGAGGAGGGACCTCATCGTTCTCTAGAACTACTTGATAGGACGTTGTAGTGAGGTGTGTGTTGGTCTCTTCTCCCAAGTAACAAGCAATAGGATAAGAGGAAATGGTCTCAAGTTGTGCCAGGGGAAGTTTAGATTGGATATTAGGAAAACTTTCTTCACTAAATGGATGTCAGGCATTGGCACAGGTTGCGCAGGGAAATGGTGGAGCCACCATCCCTGGAAGTGTTCAAAAACTATGTGGATGTGATGCTTAGGGACATGGTTTAATGGTGGACTTGGTGGTGCTGGGTAATGGGTGGACACAGTAGTCTTACAAATCTTTCCCAACCACAGCAATTCTATGATTCTGTGATTCTCCTGTGCAGGCAGGAGAAGCCAGCTAATAGAGAATTTATTATTAAAGTCTGTTGCAAATGCTCTATGCTGTAAGGACTTTTCTCAAATGTGAAATAAAATCATGGACAATAAAAAGTAAATTAGGCTTTAGGTTTAGTACAAAGTGGCCTTTATGGCTGCCAGCTTATAAAAGCTTTGTGGGTGAAGTAAACCTCTGTGTGTAAGGGCAGTGTTGTATCTCCAATAAAATCTTTTTTAGTTTTTGAGGACTAGAGTGTGATATACAAATGCAGTTTTCATTTTGTGACCCTCCAGATGCCAGAAAGCCTAATTCTTGGCAGGGTGGGAAGGAAAAAGAAGTCGAAGTTTAAGCCTCTTCGGCGGTCAGGAGACACAATGTTCATGTTCCCACTTCCTCCCAGCAGTGTCCCCGACTGGGCCAGCCCAGTTGTCACATATGTGACTCGTGTGCATTGTGCTGGCAAATGGGTTTGATCTCAGCTTGCTGCCAGCCTGTTCTTGTCCTCAGTCTCTTGATGGTGGTGGGTGGGGGCATTCTGCCAACCTGGGCTTAAGGAACAGCCGGCCCCAGCTGCGGAGTGTGGTCGTGGAGAGCATCGTAAAAATGGAAAGGAATTCACTGCCACGGGGAAGCAGGACCTTGTTTATATAAACCCTCTCTCCTCCTGAAGTTGGATCCTTAGGATATGCCTTTAGGGTTCCTCCACAGTAGGTTTTAATATGAATATGTGGTTATAGTGCTGAGCTAAACTCGTGTATGGGAGAGTTGGTGCTGTGAGACGTTCTGTCTGTCATGGCTTAACTAAGACACCCAAGGCAGCAACCCTGCCCTCCCTTCTCCAAAACAACATTCATCACACACAAACTTTTTGCAGAAGAGGCTATTATTGTAAACACAAAAAATCATACCACATTAGTAGAATTCAGTGACACTGGCTGCTTTTTACTGCTCTATTTCACATTGCATTGTAGGATAAACACTTCCTAAGACTTTAAATGTGAGCTAAGGCACCTGCCTCATGTCTGTGTGCCCCAGCATTTGGAGTGGGACGGATGTCCCAGGAAGAGCTGAATTGCCATGTCAAGGTGTTGAGCCACTCTGGCTTACCTTGTCCTCATGGTCTTTCAGAGCTGAGCTTTTTTGAGCTCTTACACTTGTTGCATATTCATTTTCAGTAATTAAGAACCCCTTGAAATGGTGTGCCTTTACAACAATAATGCATACAGTGTATGGCCAAAGTGCAAAAAGCTTCAGAGGAGGTTAAATCACTGTTTTTCCAATATTAATATTAATGAGGTTGAACAAATGCATTTGCCATAAATCCCCTTGTAGCATTAATGTCCTTTGAGGATTTTTCTGCAGATAAATGAAGCATTCTCCTCCTTCTCTCACTACTTCTGCTAACAGTGTCACTCACTGCAGCAATAGATCAACGGTTCCTGCTAATCTGTGAAAAGGCAGAACTTAGAACAAGTGCTTTTTGACATAATTAAAGCTATAGTGCCTACCACTGTTCCTGGAAGAAGTACTAGCAGAGTTTCATTAGAACAAGTAAATACAAATAGAGTTCAGCCTGAACAGTTGTCTTTGTTACAAACAAAGGCCATTAGTTAGCAAGGAGAATTTGAAGCAGGGCTGAATTCACACTGATCTCAAAGCCCTTCTCATATTTAATTTATAAACTGATGATTAATTCAGTGATTAGCTAATTCACTTGCAGTGATTAATTTAATTCATGTCTTCAGGCTAATGTTTAAGAAAGAAAAAAAAACCTAGCTCTGGTAGATGCACACCAATGTCCTTGTGATTAAAAAATGATAACATAATGCCCTGGAGAAAAAAGGAGACAAGAAAGATCAAGAGAATTGGTAGCATAATCTGTTATAAGTTCTTGCCTAAGCTGTAGCTGTAATTTTTAGCTGTGATGTTTAAATGTGTCAGTTACTCTGATGATCAATGGTTTGAAAGCCGAATCTAAGGATCCTTCACTGTAGCTTTCCACTGTGTATTTTGAGAATGGCGTTGCTTTAGAGCAGTCCTCCAGCTCTGCTTTTTTCTCGCTTGTTTTGCCAGCTGCCTGCCCATTCCCCTCCCTTTCAGCAGCATCTTTCTCATGCCTCACCAAAGTCTTTGATGAGAGCACTTTGTACTTCTTAAATCCAGGCTGCTTTTCTCTATTTCCAGCAGGATTTTCCTCATCTTTTGATGCAACATGTAATGATGAAGATGATTTGGGGGATTTCTCTGTATTAGACAAACCGGTCTCTTTTGGGAAAATACTGCTTTTACAGTTTATACCATTGCTTGGCAATGGAGCTTGATAGCTTCTAAAATCACCCACAGGGCCCTCCTCTCCTGAGCCATCATTGCTGTTCCTCTCTGATTGAGCCAAAGAGCGTGGCTGATATTTCTCTCTTCTCTCAGGTTCGCTCTTCTTTTCTGGACTACCAGTTTTATACGTTGGTTTTTCATCATGTGGTGGTGGCAAATGCTCCTTTTTGGCAGTGGCATTATTTTCTTGAAACTTCACAGGCAAATTTGAGTATGAGGACTGGCACATCCCAGAAGTTGGATCTTTGCTTTTATCTTTTACAGCATTTGCATCAGGCTTTGTAAAACTTTCAGATACAGTTTGTGGTTTTCCTCCTCCTGGAATATTTTTCTCAGGCTTCAATAATTTACTTGAAGGAGGTAACGGATGGTTCCCAGAACCCAGGTATTTATCCTTCTCTTTTACAGCCTTTTCTTCAGGTGACCTTATGTCTTCTCTTGCTGGTGTCTTTTGCTTCCTCTCTCCTGAAGTGCTTTTTTCTTGAGGCTTCAGCACTTTGTTTGAAGAAGGCAGCTTCTCAGAATTTGGAACTCCACCCTTTTCTTTTACAGAATTAGTACTAGGCTTCTTAAAATCTGAAGAATCTGATGTTTTTTGCTTTTGTTCTGGAGTAATTTTTTCTTGATTTCTCTTCTTAACTAATGGTTCTGGTGGTAGTGACGAATACTTCCTGGAACCTGGAAGTTTGTCTTTCTCTTTTGCAGTATTTGTATCTGGTGTCGGAAAATCTTCAAATCTCATTTGCTGTTTGTCTCCTGGAATATTTTCCTCATGCATTTCTGGTTTTCTTGATGGAGGTAGCTGGTGCTTCCCAGAAAACTGCTGCTCAATACCCTCTTTTACTACCTCTGTTTCACGTGATCCAGTGTCTTCTGCTGCTGGTGTCATTTGCCTCTTCTCTCTTGAAGAGCCTCTGTCTTGACAATTTGGCACTTCATTTGAAGAAGGCGACTGGACCTTCTCAGAGGTATGTTGAGCCTCTTTTTTGTCTGACTTAGTTTCAGGCTTTATAAGGTCACCTGGTGACATCTGTTTCTGTGTCTCTAGAGTGCTATTGTCCTTATCAGAGGTCTTACTGTCCTGCCTTGCTGTATTTCTTGGTGGCATTGAATAATTGTTGAAGTCTGACTTGGTGTTTTCTAGCCCTTCACTGTCATTTGCATGTTTCATTGGCTCATCTGATGAGTCCAGGTGGTTTTTCCTATTACAATAGATGTTTTCATCTCCTGTCATATCACATTTGTGTTTCACAAAATCTCTTGGACGTGCTAGATGCTCCAAATTCTGTCCAGTATTTTTCACTCCTTGAATGTTGGTATCATGCTCTGATGAAGGTAACTGGGATGTTTGAGGTCTATGAGCACCACTCTCCTTTGAAGATTTATTATCATGATCCACAGTATCATTTGGTGGGAATACTTGTTCCTGCTCAAATTTGTGCAAGACATTTCTCTCTTCTTTCTCTTCTGTCTCCATTCTATCACTTTCATGCTTCATGTCATCATCTGAGGAGAAGAGCTTATCCCTTGTGTATTCAGGTATTTTATTTCTACTTTTTGCATCCTTCTTTTTGTTTGAGACCAATTCATTTGATGAAGGAATTGGGTTCTCTTCCAGCATATCACATCCTTGCTTTTTGGTATCATCTAATGTTGGTGTTTGGCTCTTCTCCAAGGGTAATGCGGGCTTTCTTGCTAGCGTGGTTTTATTTTCATGTTTTCCTGGCTTTGCGGTTGAATGTGAAAGACAGTTCTCAAGTCTCTGACATGTATTTGTCTCTTCGTCTGTAGAGTTTTCATTTTCTGTTGCATGATTTGGGAATAGTACTTGGTTCTTAAAATCACACATAGTTTTCTTCTCACCCATTGTGTCATTCCCACCATTTGTCAACTCATCTGAAGGGGGGTGTGGATGCTTCTCACAGCCATGGCTGTCACACTCATGTTGCACACCACCAGGTCCCTGTCCCACCAGATCAATAGGTGGAAGCGCTGGAGGATTTTCAAGAGTGTGATGGATACTTTGTCCTGCAATCCCACTCATTGATTTTGGTAAAGGGGTTGACAAGGGTGACTGCCATGCCTCAGAGTCAGGCCAGGGCATCTCATCTGCAGTGTCCTCTTCATGCTCAATGAAAGATTCAGATGGCTTGTGGCAGGTCTCCAGGTCAGTTAAGGAAATCCTGTGCAGGGCTTGATTGTTTGAGTGATTTATCATTTCATTTGATGAAGATAACTTATCCTTCCCAAAATCTTCTTCTGAAATAAAGAAACTGTGCTTCACAAGGTTGCCTGGCAAAGGGCTTTGTGTCTTTTCCGAAAGAGTAGAGGTGTCCTCTTCTTCTTCAGCACAAGGCTTTGGCTCCAGGCTCTCATTTGAGGAGAGTATAGGTTTGTTCTGATTTGCATTTGGAATTGGCATGTCCACATTGGAAACACTATTTTGTGAGCTAAAATTTACTTGAGGAGGCTGTGGCTGCATAGTTTTTAATTCATTTTGCATTTGGCTGTTGGGTGTTTTATTCTCCTTGTCCTCTATATTTGGGACATCACTATTATTTTTGCTAGAAGTAAAAGACATTTTGTCTTCACTGTGAAATTTTGCTTCTTCTTTGCCTTCCTCAGAACATTTGCCTCTTAAATCCAGTGCCTCTTTTTGGACCATTAGTGGCTTTGTGCCAGAAGCTGGTATTAGGACAGTCAGCTGTTGATCATCTATTGGAGACTCAACTTCACAAGATGCTGAAAATTTTGGAGAGTAAAATGGCAGAATGTTTTCCAGTGCTTTCTGCTCTGGAAAACATTTTTGGCCTGCAAAGAAAGGATCCTTTTCTGACTCTGTGAGCTCTGTGTCATCTTCCTCAGAACTATATACATGCATCAATATTTCAGGAATCTCTCCTGGTTTAGTATCCTGAGGGCTTTGTTCATGGGATCTTTCAGCTGTGCTAGAGTCAGGCGTGTCAGAAGGTGGGCTGTCTTCCTTAACATGTTGCAGAACACTGGTAATTCCCAATAGTGAAGATGTGTCAGGCCCAGCTGGCATGTTAGTTCTGTCACAATCTAGACCACATTCTGATAAAGGAAGAATGCAGTCTGCAAGAGCTTTGTTTTTATGAGTAGCTGAAGAGTTATCTAGAACAGGATGAAAGTTAGGTCCCTGTTTTGTGGAATCTGTTTTAGCCTCAGCACAGTCCTTTGCATCTGACATGGCCTCTGGTCCCACCAGTAACTCTTCTTTGTCCTCCCTGTCCTGTGCTGCATCTGCCAGTGTTTTGTTCTCTCCGTGGTCTCTGTTGGATCCCTCCTTTTCCTTCAGTAGTGTTCCATGACCAAAGGGCTGCTTTGTGGCATTATTTTTTGACCAGCTCCAAGGATGATTAATTTTGGTAGCCATGCTGAGTCTGGGCACTGGGACCATGGAGCACACTAAATTTTGGGACTCCAGACTCTTTATACCTGTGGCTGTCATTGCTGCCATGCGCAGCACTCTGACCTCAGGCTTATGAATAGTTTTTCTGCTCTGAAAGTTTTTACTCTTTCTCTCACCTTTGCGCAAGAGCGATGCTTTCACCTCTGCAGCCGAGCAGAGAGTGCTTTGTTCAAACTGCTCCTTCAGTTTAGACAGGACTGAATTCTTGTTGACTATTTTTGGCAAACTGATATTTGCTCCCTTCTTTTTCCAGCTGGGAAACTTCTCCTTGGCTTCTTTTTCTTCAGCAGCTAAAAATTTCTTCAGGATGTTCTTCACTGTGTTTTTTCCAGGCACGTTACTCCACCTTGCCCTCTCGCTGGGTGCTGTGTCTGCATCCTCCTCCACTGCTTTTCCATCTCCTTTCCTGTCTCTACTTCTGTCCAGCTTGTTACCAGCCCTGCTCACCCACAGCTTCTCTTTAATGATCAGTTTGCCGACTTCTCTTCTCTTCTTGGTGTATGGCTCGCGATTGTTGTTTAGAAACCTGGACCGCAAGAGCTGAAATCTGGTTGGATACTGAGCCCTAACTGGACCAGGACATGGCTGGTTAGAGCTCACCTGGTTTTCTTTACCTTCTGCCCATTTTGTCCTCTTGTTGCTGATCTCTGGATCGCCGGCTGCGAGCTCGGTGACATATAGCAGCAGGCTGCTGAGAACAGCAAAGGCTCCTTGCTCTGTTGCCATCCTATTGAGCTTCTTCTTCAGCACCAGAGGGTCTATAAGCATCTTATCATCTCCACAGAAGTGTGTGCTTTTGGTGCTGTGCAAGAGAAAAACATAAATGTCTTTCAAGTCATCAACATTGTCATTACCTTCTTACTCTGCTTTAATGGCATGCTGCTATGCATGAAATGGAAAAAAAACCACTTAAATTTAGAACTTCTCAAGAGAGTTGATGTTAGTGGCCTGTTAAAAAGCATGCAAAGTGCTCAACAAGCTTCATGAGGCATGGTGTAGCCGGAATGTCAGGGCTTCACATCGTCCCACACAACACTGTCAGTTCTTTCTTCTGTGATTTGTGGGCAGTGGAAGCACTTCGGGAAGCAAGCAATGCTAGTTGGGGGTCGCTGCATCTCCTCTGTGCCACTAGTCCCTCATTTAGTATTACCATGTCCTAAAGTGAGGGCAACACTGAAGGTGTTTTCCTTTCCTGCTAGGTAAAGTGTAGGCAAAAATAAATATGATGAGACTACAGTTAGCAGGAAACCATGGTTCTGTCTCTGGTTTATAAAACCAGACTCCAACCATTACAACAAAATATCAAGGCTGAGGGGCCCAAATGTGCCACTCATGGTTTTTGCTGTTGGTACAAGTTAGAAGTCAGTAGATACCTCTCCAGAATTAAAAAAACACAACAGGGTTGCTGTTATTTGCTTTTTGATAGCATTCAAATCCTACATCAGGACTATGCTCTTAAAACTGCTTTGTGAAGGCTATCAACAACAACCCTGGCAACCCTTGACTACAACCTCTTTTAATCTGGAGGAAGAAGGATGGTATGTTGGACCTTTGCTTGTTTGAAGAATCAGGCCCTTGGACAGCTGGGGATTTAGGCAATGCTTTAATTGGTGTGGATCAGTTACTAAATAAAATACTGAACTCAGCACAAAAGCTGGAGCTTGAAGTCAATAACAATAGATGGGTCTAGGAGGGAAAAATCAAAAGGTGTCAGCTTTCTGACACCATGAAAAGCTGGAAGGTTACTTCACCGTGCAGAGAAATAGCTTCATGCACAGAATGCAGCCTGCATACCCAGAGGGGATTAATTTTTATGAGCAGAAGTGGAATAAAAAATTCTTTAAATTAAGTCCACATGTAGAAAATGAAGAAAGACTGCAAAGAGTCTCATCCTTTAGGGAGTGTCAAGCTTGGAAGGCTGGGGAAGGCCCAGCTGTGCCCCAGCAGCTGGTACCCCATGGTCTCTGAAAGAAACTGGAGCCGGCCCCACACTGCAATATTATGGAGGCTGTTTGCAAAGTGAGGGGCTGGTCCTCGTCCAGTTGGGTTGGGACATTTGGATTCCACTTGGCTGCATTTCAAGTGCACATATTGAAAATGACATCTCTCAGCAGAGGGATGAAGCTGCCATCTTGAATGGAAGAAGGTCTATTTATAATGACTTTGTAGGTATTTTTAAAGGCCAATAAAAGAAAAAAGCCTGACAACTGGTCCATGTCTAATGTGACAAACAATACCTCGTAGGTTTTGATAGGGAATAACCACATTTCAGCATAGCGCGGGTGGTATCATCCACCCTTTCCCTTACCAAATTGACCACAGCCAAGGAGGCAAAGCTTCTATGTTACACCAAGAAGCCCTGTCCCAGCTATGGGAATTTTCAGAATAAAGAAAGAACCAGAATTCAGAGTATAATTGGCTAAAAATTTCCTGGTTCATTCCCTCTCCTAGCAAGTCTGCCGATATTTTAACTGCAAGCTTGCCATCCCTCTCCTCCCTAACTAGTGTCTGGTGTATTCAGAAAAACGTAGGGCCATCAACCAATGTGCTTTAGGGTCATCTCTGATCTCTCAGAACTGCAGTGGATCCAGATGCCCTGCTTACCCTCCCTTCTGGACTGCTTTGGACGCTATAAATTGCCACAGTAAAATACAGACTAGTCTTGCTTTCAGCATAGCCAAACTAGCATTGATTGTGAAGGGGAGAAGATCAAACCCTCTCTGCTAGGAATATTCACATTAATTAATCACGTATGAGCTATAAAATTCAAACAGCTTCATTAAAATTTACTATGAGTGAGCTCTATTCAGGGATTTCCTTTCCCATGTTAGAGTGTTATTATAGGATGCCATCTGAAAGGTAGCATTTGTGGGAATACTGCACTGCCTTAAGTACCAAGACATGTTGCATGGGTTGAGTGTTTGATCCATATTCACCAGCCAGCAGCAGAAAATGAACAAACAGCTATGGCACCTATTTAGGGCATCTGCAGTTCTTCCAAGATGACGTCACCTGCAAATGACCATCGTGATCATGTAAATCTGAAATGAATTCTGTGCAAGGGCAGTGGTACAATGACACTGAATTCTGAGACTACCACAGAAAATGGAGGTAGTGATGAGTCTGCTTTGACCTAGTGTCTGGAAAACACCATAGTTGTCCCTCAAGGAAGGAGGGCTAAGTAAGACGTTTCTCACGTTTGGGAGCATGACCACCAGCCTCAACAGGCTAAGTCATCATCCCTAATTTTTCCTTACTCTGTTTTCCGAAGTTGCATCCTGCTGTTCTTAAACTGTGTCACCTATCAATGAAATATAGTCACCTCTATATGACCTACAGACAGTCAATTCTAGTCCCATTGGGAGTACCTGGACAGGTAGTCCCCAGGCACAGGGGAACCCCATGCCAGCAGAATTCACTTCCCAGCACTGTGAACTATGCCGTATGGCAAGGCAGATACTTGGGCTCCTCCCTGATCCTTTGAAATGGCCTAACATGTACTTTATCCCCCTCACCTCCCTCTTCCTCTGGAGATGCTGGTTTTCACTCTTTCTAATGTGTGTGATGTGCCCCAGTGTGCTGCTGGTTTATGGAAGTGCTGCTGCAAGGACAGACTGCTTGGACCTGCAGAGGAGGCAAGGCCACCTTCAAAAGTTTCCTGTCTTCTTGGCCCACAAATAATTAAGATGCATAAGACAGGCTGCTTAGTTACTTATTTATAGGTTCTCTGGGGACACTTATCACAGGCAGCATCAGAGTGGTAACAGCCTAATATGCTAATGGGCAGCAGTGCAACCCTATCCTGCTGGCTGGCCTGTCCCAGAGAAACCTCTGCAGTGGATACCGCTGTGTCGCGAGCGGAGGAGAGCTGAGGTGCCAAGACGAAGGGAGAGGAGCTGGCACTCTCTCCCAGACCTGCCCACTGCCTCCTGCACCAGTGTTTTCCATTCTGTTAGGGGTTCAGATGCTGCTGAGTAGCAGGGGGTGGTGGCAGCCCATGGCATTTGCTAAAAGCATACAGTTGTAGGATTTTCTGGTTTACTGTCTCTGGCATAGAAAAGAGAAGGCCCTGTCTCCTGATTCTGAATTTCATGTTAAATAGCTGATCACCATTTTAGACACTCAGGCAGCCCGAAGGACTGGCTGTTGCAGGGACAGTGGCATGGGCAGGAGGAGACAGCACTATGGAGGCTTCATCAAAAAACAAGAAACAAATTGGAAAACACTGTCCAACCTGCAAAAGCTGCCAGAAATCAGTGGATTGGACTGCCTTAGTGTTGGTAGGCTCTGGGGAAATGGCCATGAGCTGGACTGTGCAAAGTGCTGCATCCCATAGCCTTCCTCATCCCTGGGCATCCCATCACTACCTGGCTCTGTGTGGTGTCCAATGACCTGCCCCTAGATAAGAAAGACAACCACGAGCAGCTCTGCCCACTCAAACTAATGCACAGACCTTCTGAGTGTGTTCAGTGAAATTATGGCCAAGGCACTGCTCACACCAACAGCTGCAGAAATGGTGCTCTACAGGTTCAATCTTTTTTTTCACCTTTTAAATGAGATTCTTTTATTGATCTCTGAAACACAACTTGGTCCTGCCCAGGTTGGATAGAAGGTAAAGTGGGAAAAATTATGAATGCTCTTAATTTTTGTCGGTGATTTTTTTTTTTTCTAAAGGAAGAAGAAAAGCCAAAGTACTAGAGAAAGTCCTACCTTATGCAGCATATGTTCTTCTCTCTTCTCTACTGCTGAATTTATTACAGGAGTGCTAGAGGCATCCTAAACTAGAAGCAATGTTTTCAGAAAGTCTTGGTATTTTCTGGCACCAAAAGCTACTGACACAATTGCTGCCTTTGGTTTAACACATCTCCAAAGCAAACAAGAAAGCACCTTGCAAAGCTGCCAAGAGAAAACATGCTAAAACAACAGTGTGAGAGGTAACGCATCGTACAGAAAACCTTTTCATATGGACATTGTCATGCAGGCTGCTATTCCTACTGACAGGCATCACCTGCTCCTGTGTCTGCCACATAACATCCCAGTGATGATTCCAGCAATGGCTTAAATGGAAAAAGGCGTAGGAAAGTACTCATGTATTTTTAGCTATCTTTTAAAACACAGTTCAGCAGCTGGAGAAAGACAGGAGAAACCAACACCACGTAGGAAATCACACACAGTGGAAATCAGAAAGTATTACATAGACCTCAGTTTCTGAACTTCTGAGGTAAAACATGAGGTTAAACACGGGATCAAATTCTGAGTTCACTTCTGCGTTATTTCATAGAGGATTCCAGATTTGTGCCTGTGTCCTTCTCTTGGGGGCATTAGGATCTCCTTCATCAATGTCTACTGTTTGCTTTGTTTGTGGTATGCAACTTTTAACCCAATCATAGTTTGTTGGTTTTCTTGAAAAATGAGGAAATAAAAGAAAAAGGAAAAGAAGGGGAAAAAAAGGGGAACGGCAAAGAGAAAGGAAAAGAAAAAAGAATGAAAAAAAGGCCAAGAAAAAAATATTAAAAATGAAAAAAAAAATTAAAAAGAAAAAAGAAAAAAGGAAAAAAGAAAAAAGAAAAAAGAGAAAAAAGAAAAGTTGAAGAAGAACTTGGAGAGGAGAGATGAGATGAAGCCAGACAAGGAAAGGCGAAAAAGAACAAAAGGTAATAAAGGGAAGGGAAAAAAAAGGAAAAAGGTAAAGCAGTTGTAACTTTTCTTCTTGGGGTTTTCATGGTGCTCAGACTTGTGAAATGTATCACAGCGTAACTGTTGACCTATTACAACTGCTTGAAGACCTCAGCCAAAAATTCTGATACTGATACAGCAACATATAATCTGTTCAATCTAAAAATAAAGACTGATACTTAGAAAATAGTGCAAGATTAATTTATTTACAAATATTTCAGCCAGTTATATTTTAGAGAAACTTTTGTTCTGAAGACTGAAGAAGAATAAAAACGTAATTCGGAAATTTTAGACACACTGATGCTTTGCTGTTCCTTGGAGGTATTTTTAGTGTTGGCTTTTCCTTTTCTGGAAGCTTCTAATGTAACAATACCTTACACCACAGTGCTGATACAGGGATCAGTGATTCATTAAAAGCTAATCCATGAGACATTAGGTTTACAAGTGTCACAGACACATTAGATTTGAGAACAAGGAGGGACACACTGGTGAAAGGATTGTCAAATATACAGAGAATATCCCCGTAAGTGGGTACTACCATTAGTTTTGCAAGAAAGCATTAGTTCTGAAAATTAATTTTGTATGTGTAATTACTGGAAACAGCTGTTTAGGAAGTGGCATTATAGCAAGTTAGACTGAAATCAGTCAAAAGACGTTTTATTTATTTTTTGCCATTTGAGGTTTAAGCAGCACTCCTTATATTTAGAAATCCCTACATCTGTAAAAAACCCACAGATATCACATATATCTAATCAGTCTAATAATTCTAATCAGTCTAATAATACAGCTATCTCCATTTGCACACGATGTACATAGAGCTCTTCATACTAACTCAAGGCTGCTTCCTTCACTATGAATGCCAGTCAGATATCTACAGGGTTTGATATAGTCTTTATAGAAAGAGAAAATGGCAGAAACTGCTTTACTTTTCCTCCATGGATAGTCGGTAAAGATTCTCGCCCAAGAACTCGAGCCTCTCCCTTTGTTCCAGGTCCTGGTACAAGCCCTTGGGCACCTTGCTCAGGCCATAAACCAGGCCGAACAGGCAGCCGGCGATGGACCCAGTAGCCGCGCTTTCCCCTGCAGGTTTAAGCACAATTGCAGTGGTCTCTTAGTGTCACCTTCACATACACAACCAAAAAACTGCACTGCACAGAGGAGGGAATATTCCACACCGATGGAGCACAGTGGGAGCATGTTGGGCCAGTCCTAAAGGCTGAGGATGCCTAAGTAAGAGAGTGACGCCAAGGCAAGCACATGGAGATGCCACTGTGGTGTGCACTCCTGGGCTGGGAGCTCACTTGGTTTTGGGAAAATCTACCCCAGCACAGCAGCTCTTGCAGGCAGCTAGCCATTGCTAAGAATGAAGGAGGGAATAAGAGTTGCAGGGGTGTCTACTATAAAACAAATGTCCTGGACTGGAGAGTGTCCCTTCCCTCCTCACAGCGCAGCACAGCACAGCGCAGGCTCTAAAACACCCAGCCTTGCTGAGGAGCACTGATGCTCTGTGCATGCAGTGCCTGTGGGTTTGTGCCTGCCAGGGTCTGCAGTTGGGGACTGTGAGCTCTCACCACTGTGTTGGGGCAGGTGAGAGACCCAGAGCCCCTGCAAAGGGCCCACACCACATAGGGAGGGAATGGGTGATTCAGGGCTGGGGACCTACCCCCCTAGCTATGCTGGCCCTCCCAAAAGCCCAGCAAGATGCATCTGCTAATGAGAAAGTTCTCTCTCACAAAGCTGTAGAAGTACTAAATTGTGTGCCTCCAAGTGCTGGATTTTGTTTGGCTGGCACCTGTTTGGGTGCTGTATTGTTTTTCTCCCTTACTTAGTTTCACTACATGCAGCTAAAAGGTTGTTTTGCCAAAGGTGCTCGTGTTCTGTCAGGAACTGTCAGCCCTTTAGAAAGCCCTGCTGAACTTACTCCTCATGCACCTCTGGCAGAACCATGAGATGTAGATGGAGCAACATTTGAAAAGTGCCTTTAATGGCTTGTGTGGCAGCTGCTGTCAGAAGAATGGGGTTTAGAGGATAAAACCAGAGGAGAGAATGTTACAGACAACACGGCAGATTGGCCAACAGAGGCAGCTGACAGCCAGGAAGGCTCTATCCCGGCCCTGGCGAGGGAGCAGGGGTGGGAAGCACAGGGGACCCTCACCTCCGTGGAACATGGAGCGGTTGCAGAGCTCCGTCCAGTCCCCACCGCAGCCCATCAGGGCGTCGTACGCGATCATGGGGGCATCGTGGCCTCGTCTTCCCCCGCGGCCTTCAGAGCTCCACCGCCTGTACGTCTGCAGGAGAGATGGCACTATCAGGGCAGGGCCCTGGAACTGCAGGTGTGGGGCGCTTGGCCACGGCGGGCTGGCGTCTCCCCTGCCAAGTGGGAACGGCTCATTGGGCTGGGAAAGGGTGGCAGGTGCTGTGCTGTGCTGCCGGCTCCTCTGTGTGCGGCGTGGGATGAGCCACAGCAGCAGCTCCAGCAGTCCTGGTGATGCCCAAGGTGCCAGTATAAGCCTGCACTCCAGCTTAATGCACCGAGTTCTTGGCAGGCCAAGAGGCTGGTTTAAGCAAGCCAGAAATGCCAAAAAGTAGATCAAGATAGATTTCAAGTTCACATCCTAGAAATTCCTTATCATATAAAAAATTAAGATTGGTGAGGACATACTTTGTCAGTCCTCTTCCTGCCTCTGGGAAATATTTTCAACTGCCCTTGTGGCACGTTTGCAAATGTTTCAATTACCCAAGTTTTCATAGGGGGTGAAAATGTTCTGATTCAGTAATTTCTTTAAGGCCTTCGTTTCAGACCACGTTAATTCAAGCCCCTTTCTCTGTCTTTTTCTTGCCAAGCCTTTTCTCTCCTCTTCTAAAAGCACTTGTTGAACAAAAGGGAAAATAATTTGCAAATGTAAGAAACAGTTCTTCCCTGGGAGAAGAAGGAAGAAGGAAGAACTCCAAACCCACAGTGAGGTTTGCAAAGGAAAATTGGATTTTTTCTAGAGCAGGTACCTCCAGCCCCAAATCCCCAAATTATCTCAACACTAATAAATTCATAGTTAAAAAATACCTTCCTATTAAGAAATGGGCAGCTTTATTTCCTGAAGTTTAACTTACATCATGGTATGTTGAATTGTTGCTGGTTGGCTGGCTCTTGGCTTCTGCAACCTGTATGAAGGGTTTGCATTTCTCTCTATTCACTTTCACCTCAGCCATTTCATACTTGGCAGAGCTTTATCTACACATACATCAAACAAGGCAGAGTCGGACTACAGCTTCACTCTGCTGCTTCTTTTTTTTTTTTTTTTTTTTACAATTTAGAGAGATTATTTATGCCTTTATGCTGTCCTCTGGCCCTTGCAAATTTCCAGCCTTATTGCTGCAGTTTGGATGCTAGTGGAGCAGCACAGACACACATGCAATGCTACCAAAGGCAGGAGGGCTCAGCACGGAGGGGCTATTCTGGGTGTGCAGTCAGGCAGCTCAAGTGTCACTCTGGTTATTCCTCCTCATCCCTGATGCTCTGCACACGTCCGATGTCATCTTGCCTTGTTGAAACAGCTTTACATTGGGGATAGCTGTCCCAGGACTGAACCTGGTGGGACTTAACTGCACCAAGGCATCACTCCCCAAACTTCCTCCTTCTCCTTTCAGCTCCAGCACCTTTGTGCAGCCCTGTGCTGTGCTGTGGCACCAGCCCAAGCTTGCCTTGGGCCAGCAAGAACCTAGTACGTGGATGAGGTGTCAGCAGGCACTCTCCTGCTGAAGGCACGGAGCTGCTGCCAAGCCCAGGAGGTAATTCACACGTCCCCCTTGCTGCCAACCCCTGCCGCCAGTACTTACAGCTGCCTCTGACTTCCTCACCCTTCAGGAGCTGACTTGCTGCTGGCTAGCACTCCCTTTCCATTCTTTTTTCCCCCCTCCTTTCTGGGTTCTTTCACACTGCTGGTTTAAGCAACTCCATCTCAAGGAAACAAGGTCCTTATAGTCTGATTGTCCTGGATGACTTCGGTTTGGTTCCTCCCTCATTTTGTAGCACATTGTGTCCCTCACGCAAGCCAGACAAGTGTTTTATTTGCAGAATCAAGTCTGATCTTACGTGTTGAGCGATGTCTGCCAATGCACTGTGTATCTAACATCTTCCAAATGCACATCACTGAAAAATTACATATACCAGCTTATAGAGAATGTGGCCTTTGCTGCTTAGCATTTCAAGGTGTGATTTCTTTTTGAGAGGGAAATTGCCTTTGAAACATGCTTGGATCAATCCAAGCCACATTTGAGGGCTTCGCTTTCACATACAGCTGGCATTGTGCCTGCAGAAGGGTGCACCTGGCCAAGCAGGAACATGCATATGGTGACCTGTTGGCAAGGCCTGTGCCAGATATTGGTGCTTTATTAACTGCATGTGGAAAGGCAAGTGGCTGTACTCCCAAACACAAGGGGACAGCTAGTCTGGAGGAAAGGCAAAGGGAGAGCACTCCTGGAAAAAAGGCAGGCAGAATGGTTACCTTCTCCTCATCTGTTCTTTCCATAGCTATTAGCACACTAATGAAGCGTCTCAACTTCTGCCAGGCTGTGATCTCTGCCTGGTGGTGGAGTTTGAGGGTCAAGCACCATTTTCCCTTTCTTGTTCATCAAAATGAATAGTTCAATAGGCCAAAACAGTTGGGCTAGGGTAATGAAGGTAAATTTTGCTTCTGCATTAGGAATTCATACAGTTCTCTCTTGAAATGATCATGCAAAATTACTGTTTGGTTTAATCTCTCCTAAAGCTTTGCTAAGACTCCTTTATATTTGCTAATATAAAACTAGTAGCAAATTCATGGCACTGAATTAGTAAAATAAACCTGGAAGGGAATCTGTTCTTTACAGTGAGCAATTTCTTATTATCCGCAGTCAATCAGACTTCCGTAGGCACCTTTCACTGCACAGATAATCACCTAAAAATACACAAAGTGACTTTTGAGCATAGAACTATGCTTAGATAGTCTGGAAAAAACCGACTGATTTATGGCAAAAGGTGACAAGAACCACATACTTATTGCTTAGCTGCTAAGTGGAGAGCTTTGGGAGGTGCCAGCACATAATAGATGGCTGTAAACACCAGGGAAGAAGACACATTATTTCTCTCAAGTTAAGAAGATACAACCAGAAAAGATCATGTACACTATAAAATAGTATCTCATGGAATGTGGTGAAACACCATCTCTCAAGACACTTAAAACTAGTTTGGCACAGCCCAAGTTGGCAGAGAATCAATCACTTGAGATGTCGGTCTTCAGCTTGAAGGACCAAAAAATTGTAGACTGGTTTGGGTTGGAAGGGACCTTAGAGACCATTGAGTTCCAATCCCCTGCCATGGACCAGGGCACCCTCCACTAGATATGACCAAATCCAGCTTCTAATACCTGGGGGTATTTCTGTGGGACTCTGGCCATAGCTCCTTAAGCTTTAACGAGAGCCCCAGGCAAGACATTTTCTTTTTCCACCTTCACATAGCCATGGCCTATGTCCTGTACCTGCTCTGAGTACCAGACCATTAAGCCTGCCTCTCTGCACTGTTTTCTCCCATTGCAGCAAACCCAGGACTGGTGGCAACTGCTTTTTTTTTTTAAGCTAACATGTACCTGAGCCAAGGATGGGAGCTGTTTTTTCTTTCTTGAAATTTCAGAAAAAAAAGATTTCCTCACTACTCTGGCAGTGGAATCAATTGAAAAATAGTGGCATGTCTCTTTGAAAATACCTCTGTTGGTTCAGAGCTATCCCAAGAATTTCTGGAAGTTGCAGTTACCTTTTCTCTCTCCTCTGCATCATAGTTGGCTGGAAAGACAGGTTGATTCTGATTTTCCTCATTGATTTCTCTCTCCTCCAAATAAAACTGCCACTTGGCTTCGAAGTAAAACCAGTGCTCTTGATATTCTGAAGGCAAAAGAAATTAATGATGTAGTATTTCATTTTGAGAACATTTTCAGTTCTCTTTTAACATATTTTAAGGATAATGACAGTATTGACTGACATGAAAACCCAGGTATTTTACAGTAATATACTGCATATATACTAAGTATGTATGGAGTGGGACATCTAATTGAAAATAGAGGATGCAATGAAGAAAATACTTTCAGAATTTTGTGCTATTTTAATGGCATTTAAGATACATCAAAATGAAATTTTACAAGAATTTAATGAAGAGAACTCCAAGGAAAAGATAAGAGTCAACAAAAAGAAAATAATCAATTCTTTGTCAGTTTTTATTCCTCTACTATGATTAAAGAATATCTAAAAATGCTTCCACATCCTAAATACAAATTGCCACCTACCTCAGTTATCAATTTTTAGTTGCATAAGTTCTCCAGTGTTTCTGTTCTATTTTCATTGCATTTATTGTGTGATTGTTCAGGAAAAAACAGATAGGAAAGTCCAAAATTCCCATTTGCATATATTATAATATGTATCAAATGTAGCAAAAGGGATAAATAACACACATCTGCTATCTGTGCCTATAGAAATAAGCCTTTTTTAATAACCACATCTTTCTCCTTTTTTTCTGTCACTTTGGGGAGTGATCTCTAATCATGCTAAATATTCTGCATGTAAATAAACTTACTAAATTTAGTTTATTTTCAAGCCAATGCTCTGGTTCACCCTTTTCATAAAGGCTTAAAAAGGCACCTAAGTTAGTCACACGGAACTGTTAAGAACATACACATGCACCTGCCTGCAGAACTGAGGCCTGAGGGAAACCCTGCCTGGCAAGTTGAGGGGGGGAAGGAGTTAGAAAACAGTAAGATGGCCCAGATGGCTGAGTATGCCAAGGCAAACTAGCAATTTGGGATGAGACTATGCGTATAAAATAAAATTTAACATTCCCACTTTTTCCCTGTCTCTCTCCTGCTTGGCTGCTCAGTGGTGTGTGCTGCAAGTGGCTGAGAAGCACACACACAACCAAACCATTCATCTGAAGGATGTAACCTGATTTTGCTTCTTTTCCTAAAATGCCACAATGGTGACGGTGTTTGGCAACTAAGATCTTTAACTAGGAACTTTTTTGTAAAAATCCAAGCTGCTTTGTAGGATCTGATACTTTCACAAAGTTGTCAGCTGCCAGTGCCCCAGCCCCAGCCAGCAATGAGCCCTCAACCACACGCCCGAGACACCTGGAAATGTCCACTTTTTTCTGAGTCTATGACTCAGTTTGGCTGCATTTGAAAGAAACCATTCACCAGAACCCTAAAAAAGGGGAGGTATTTAGAAAAACAGAGTGAAAGTGCACTCACAGCCATCAGGTCAAGGAGAGCATCTAGATGCATCTACAGCATCTGGAGGAAAACAAATGTAAGCAAAGCAAGCGTAAACTATTGACACTCACTACAGCAGCTGGTTATGACTGTTTTTAGAAATGTGAGTGACCTGACAGTTTTCTTTCTTTTTTGTTGGCTTTTTGTTTGGTTGTGAGTTTTTTCTAATTCCCCATGACAATAAACCATAAATGCCTCAAAAATGAATGCTTCCTATGTAGCACCTTAACAAGGAAGGAAGTGTGATTATTCCACAGGTTCAGAAATAAAGGGATCAAGCAGTTGAAGGAGATTTTTATTGGGTAGACCTGTAGCATGGTCAGAATCCCATGCCACTAACCCTAGCGAGGCTCTGCACCTTCCCTCGAGCCCAGCCGAGATGATGGTCACATTCAGGTCCGTGGAACTATCTGGCAGTAATCGCAATTGGATATCAGAGAGGGGTGTGGAGTCAACCTCTCTGTGACATGGATAACAAACTCTCTGTTTGTTATCCATGGGGGATAATATAGCTAAAATAGGATTTTCTAAAACTGGAGGACTCTGTTTGGCAGGATTTCTTTGCAGTGCATCTCAGCAGCCAAGGAGCTTAACTTTAATGCAGGACACTTTTCCCACTACCAAAATAGGATGAAGCTCAACAATACGGGCACTGGCTGGAGGGCATGCCTCAGGAGTCCAGCACGCATATCTCCACGCCGAGGGGTCCTGCTCGGGTGGAGTGACAGGGACCTGCTGCAAAGCTCAATCACATTAATCCTGCACCTGCTCCTCATGGGTCTCTGCTAAAAAAATCCTGGTGTGCAATGAGGCACAGATGAAAATGCAGGGTCTTTCAGAAAGCCTTCCTGGTGCTCCTTTCAGATTTTAAAGCAGCAGCTTTTCTTCCGGGGGAAGTTTTAATTTCTGAGTGCTCTTGAGTAAAGATTTCTATTGAATTCAGTCTTTCTCAACAGCTGTCCCTTAATCTCTTTCCTTGATGTTTCAGTGTAATGATACTCGTCTGTCCATGGCAGGTCTCACCGTTACATTCACATCGCTTCCTGGCAAGAGGGGACTAAAGTACCTTTGCCCCAAAGACCACATACATAGCAATAATAAAGTAGTAGTATCAAGTTCAGTAGTTCTGTGACACTCAGTTGTTTTAAAACAAGGATACAACGGGATATATCTTGAATATTTGTTCAGAAAAGCAACAAGTGAAATCTGAATTTGTGGTCAAAAGCTAATTCTTGGTTAGGAGGCACCTGCAGGTGAAATTTTCCTGGCAGGATGAGGCGTGTCAGTGATTTTTCTTCTGGAAGATGTCGAACTGCATTAATTGATGGAAGGCACCTGAATAATTAATAGATCAGCAGTCACTTTGCCTAATAACCTGCTAAGTGTAATTTCCTTCCTCCCCCCTGCCCAGCAATCTCTGAAGATTCCCTAAAAATAAAACTGTGCAGTAGGGGATGGTCATTGCCGTTTTGCTTTGTATTTTTGCCACCAATACACCAGGCAACTAACTGGTGGTAGAAGAAGGTGGCACCACCTGCAAAGAGCTTACTTCTCTGAGCAGAGAAAGCAGGAGGACGACCTGTGGAGGGAGGAGAGGAGGGAAAGCAACAAGCTGGAAAGACTAGGGAGTGACATTTCTTCAGTGCCTTTCCAGCTAAACATAGCTTTAAGAAAATAAACTTTTGATTTAGACTTGATACCTGCCATGTGACGAATGGTCTTCTTACAGTATTCTTCAGCCATCGGCACAACCTTCATCATCTCTCTTCCCCACTGTGCAAGGGGTTTCCCTTGTATTGCATATGCCACAAAGAGAGCTGTGCAAAGGGACCCTAGAAAACCTGGAATTCACAAATAACGAGGATTACCAGTGTGCATCTGTGCTGGTATCATCCTTGTTGTCCTTGTTGTTCCTCATAAAATCACCAATGGAATGCCTCCTGGCTGTCAGGTAGATTAACAAATGCACACAACCCATCTCCGCCCGCGTGCAGCCTGACCTGTGGCATGTCAACATTATCGGCCAATGAGTGGTACCCATTGGTTTGCGGCTTACCTTACATAGAAAGGAACTTCTCAGAGGTGTAATGTGATAGAAATTGAGGTAGGGGTCAAAAATAAACATCATCTACCAATGTGATACCGAAAATCTTCTAATTGAAGTCACATGAAATAATTGACTTGTACAAAGTGATTCAATTACAAGCTATATCAGCTTGTTTACAGCATCATCCAGCCGAAGAGTGGTGGTTGCTAGATCTAATACTATTTCTGGCTCATTTGACTCTAAGGGAACCCATGTCCCCTTAGAGGAAAGAAGAAATTGTCTGAGAAAGACACGCTGGTCTTCTACTTTGGTTACAAATATTTCAACATTGTAAATATTACAAATATTATAACTGTTGATGGGCACTCAACACTTTCATGACACCAGAAACAGTAGGGCTGATTTCTTGTATTTGCTTGTGCTCTTGGCATTCTGTCAAGGGCAACAAAACTAACCTGGTGCAGTGTGAAAAGAAGCTTAAGAAAACCAGCCAGTCATTTAAATAAATCCCAGGTGAGCAAAGTATTGATGCACGTGCTTCTCTCGGTGCATAGATCCAAAAGCATCCACTCCTGCACAGAGGTAATCATGAACTTTGCGTGTTTTGCTGAAGGTAAAATCAAATTATTTTAGGAGGTGCCAGGTCCAGATGAGGTGATTACTAATTCCCGCTGCCACAAGACCTGCAATACTGGGTCAGGCCCAAGGCACATCCAGCTAGAGTCCAGTCAATGTTTTCATAAAGAATAAAAGCCTGTGTAGAGCCAGCCCAAAGGGTCTCACTCTGGTAGACAGCATCTAGCCCAGATGCCACAAAGATCCTTGAGTACCACATTTACCATGAGGGTGGCAACAGAGGGTTTAGAGTGTGAATCAAAGGGCTAGCAGGGGTCAGTGGGACAACTCAGTCAGAGGGTGGCAGAGGCTGGCGTGTGCCCTGGAGGTTTTCTGGCAGCTGACAGTCTCCTCCTGCCTGCTCCCCAGGCTGCCATCCCCCTGCTGCTGCTGCCCTGCTCCCCCTGCTCATGGCAGCCCTCACACAACGTGCTGCCATCACTGGGGAAGAAAGCACACCCTGTCCAAGGTGTCTGCCTCTGCAAGACAGAGTCAACCTAAGTGGTTTGGCTTCTCCATTCCCCAGAGCAACTAGGCTAGCTTAGGGGCCATTTTAATTACACAGCTTGATTGATTTTGACAAGACAGCCTCTTTGCCTGGTCTCCTTTGAGAGGAGGTACATCTGTAGACTTTGCAGCTGTCTGTAGCAGCGAGGTCTGAGGCTTCACTGTGTATAACATGGGGAATATTTCCTTTGTCTGCTTCTTTCAGTCCTGACTGACACACTGGTTGGGTTTTCTGAGTCCTTGAGTTATGAGGATCACAACTGGCATTTCATTGACACCTTTCAGGACGGCAGTGAGGTGCATGTGGCCCTTCCACCCCTCTCCTTCCTGCCTCCCCACTGTGCCACTTGTTTGTTTTCCCTGCTGAAAAGTCTTTCTGGATGTAATATCTCATTGTTTGGAAGGTGTCTGACAACTTGGATCCTCCTTGCTGCCATTTCCTGGGTCTCATAAGCCCTTTCTGGCCTGAGGCACACAGACTGCAAGCAGTCTTAGGGCTGCTAATGCACCAAGGACTTTACACACCAGCTTAATTTTCTGCTTTGTTTTGAACCCTTTTCCCCTAAATTTATGCCATCCTGTTGGCTTTTCTGACTGCTTCATAGCACTGAGCGTGTTGAACATGTCACCATTCATTATGGTTTTATTTATTGCTGTTTAAAACAGACAGAATGAATACATGTTTACATAGCATAAAATTATCAAAATGACAGGCCTGAATATTAAAAAGAACATTAAATCTGCTTATTTAGATTTTGTTTAGGAAATATTTCAGATTGTATCCTAAAACATGTGGAGTTAGGTCTTTTTGGCTTACTACCTTTACCTACAGTGATTGGATATGACAAAACCTGCCAAGAGAAAAATGCTGTTATCCCCTGAACCATAAATTTGCATGATAACAGTGAGTCATCTAGATATACATGAATCCTAAAATTTGACCAGGGTAACTAACATGAACATGCTTTGTACAAGGCAGGTTGTGTTTACATATTGGGATTTTAGGAGAGAAAACAATAATGCCTGAGGATGCTGTCTGCATAATATACAAGCAAATATATAAGCCTGTATAAGTAACATACACATGTATGTATTAACCAAGCAAAGTTCAAACTGAGGCCTTGGAGCCTGCGAAGCAGAAGTGGTTTAACCAGGGGAGCCATGTTAGTCCCTGCAGAAGAGCAAATGTGCCTTAGGGATGTCAGAGTGCGGGCCTTACCTGTGGGATGGTTGTGAGTCATTCGTCCACATTCAATGCTCACTTCAATAAGTGACTCCAGCCTTTCTGGTTTCCAGTATCGCATCCCTAAACACATGGCTTTTGTGGAAGCTCCAAATCCAGAACCTAAAGTAAAAGGATAACACCAAGCACTTAAAAGGAGACTGATCTCATACAAATATGTTGATAAAACGTGAGACAAGCACACTTCATTAATTCAGTTCATGTGTGGGAAGGGAACTCCTCAGGGAATGGAAAATTAACATGCAAAATGAGTTACAAGTTTTGAAAGTTTCTTGTGAGGGATTTTGCTCCTGCATAGTCATTCTGGTTTTACAGGTATATTCCAATATAATCAAGTGCTATGAAGAGCATAGTGGGCTCAGAAAGCAGCGCACTCTCTTGTTCACAGCACTTGTTTGATCCAAACTTTCATCCCATCTTCACTCATTCTTGGCTGACTCTGCTGTTTTGCTTGCTTCAGGTGCCCACACTAGAAACAGAACTTTGAGAAACAGATACATTTTCCCCACACTCTTATTTATAGCTGTAAGCACACAATTAAAACACTTTATATGAGCCTCACAGTTCACCTTTCAATTTTAATGCATGTTTCATCCTGGAAAGCCTCACCAGTTTCTGCTACATACAAAAATAATGTGTCCAAAAGAAATTAAAGGCTACAGAGCCAAATCCTACAAAGTTAGGCAATGTCAGAACTGGAGTTTCCCATGCAACCTCAAATTAGTGCTTGTTGTGCTACAGTCTACGCTTACGGAGCTTGGTCTTAGGAACATACGCCTCCGTGCAGCAGAGAATTTATTTATTGAATAGCTATTTCAGAACTTCTTTTAATCCTCAGCATTGAGTGCATGATCCCAGGTGTTCAACTTTTAAACACTTCATTGAATGGAATTAAACTTATTAATGAGTTTCTCTGCAGTACTTATCAAAGTAATATCAGGATCCCAGAGAAGTTTTAATGAGCTTATCTTCACAAGGCACCAGTGAGGTGATTATCTCCTCTTTGCAGCTGGTGAGCCAATGCCCAAAAAAGCATTAACTCATTGCAGACAACCACCCTGAGATGGACAGGCTTTGATTTTTCAAAGTACTTGGCATTTTTCAGCACTGTCTTTGCTCAATCACACTTCCCAGTGACCTTGGGAATAGCTGAGAGCAATCAGCATTTCTCTACTTGGTTCCTGGAAGATAAGGGGCATATTTATGCTACCTAATTTTAGCCTATGTGAACCTGCATTAGGAGCCCAATCTCCTTGTCTTTCCCAGACAGGCAGCATGGAGAAAGGCTGTATGTCCATGAGTGTGTATGATGGCATAGCAGGAGCAGCTCAGGGGCCAGAGGGAATTGAAGCAGATGCCAAGGAGCCAGGGTCACGGCTTTCAGTCACTTACCTGCAGAAGGGCCCTCAGCTGCTCCACTGGGCTTTGTCTGCTGTGGGACCAAAGGACCAGGGGCTCTTTTGGGAGACCTCTTGCCATTTAGTCTCATCCCAAGTGGCTCCAGCTCCCATGTCCTAAGATTATGAGTGTGATACAGGTGGGGTAGTGAGGGTGGCAGGGAGATCTACTTCAAGCCAAACTAAAGTCTGAGCCAAACTGACATAAGCCACCTACTGGCATTTCCAGGTGCAATATCTGAATTTCCCTCTTAGGAAAAGAGTTCTTCTTCTCCCCTGAGAGCAGCTATCCAGGAGCAGATAAAACTGTCTGCCTAGCCCACAGATCACACAGAAACCACAAGGAAGAGTCAGGAAGGAAATCCAGTCTTCCAGGGCACCACTCAACCAGGAGAAAATATCTCCTCCTGCTTGCAAGACCAAATGCTTCATTAAACCATCTGCTGCCATAGAGTAGCAGATGAGAGTCTTCACTAGGCAAACCTGGTTTCTCCAAAGGACACAATCCATGCTGGTTATCCAAGAGGGAAGGCTCTTGCACTATACAAAGCTGCTAATTAAATAACATCTCTCAGTATACCAAAAGTAGAAGCTATACTACAGTAATCTGACTGCTGGTCTGGAGGAGCTTCTCTTTTCTACTTCATTGCATTCCTACAGTCTGGGAAGTTCCATTAAAACCTTCTGCAGAATCAGACAAGTAAACTTGGTAACAAAAAATTCCATCACATGGAGTAACATTAAACCCAGACAGAGCTTCAGGGAGCTGTTAACTCCCATGTCTCACGTCTACCATTTGAACCAAGGACATAAGGGAGAGCGAGACTAGTCTGAGCAACAGGGGTGACACATGTAACAACATAAGGACTGTCCTCAATGATCAGACCAAAGGTCGAGCCAACTTACCATGTCAGACAATGAAGAGGATACTTAAGAAAGAGTAAAAGAGAAGTACAATGACACTATCCCTTTGTACTAACTAAGCTGCTGACAGTTTGTCTCCCTGATCCAGGAGGCAGCTGGCTATTTATCATTCTGCTTAAAAACCCATGAAGGATTTCCCCTGGGTGAATTTGCCCAGCTCTTTTTTGAACTCACATGAACTGTAGCATCTGCAAATTGGCATTGGAAAATGGTTATGCAGCTTATGTAGGTGTGTGAAGAAGTCCTTTTTTTTTTGCTTGCTTTGAGCTCATGACCTCCTAGTTTTGTTTGAAGTCCCTAGTTGCTGTCCAGGAGGAGATAGTGAATTTTTGCTGTAGCTATCCATGTTTCCCAGTTATTTTCATTTTCCTTCATGCACTACATTATTCTTTTTTTAGTATGTCATACCTCAATGTGATTTTCTTCACTCTACACCTGTAGAATAATGAAGATTAGGGTAATGGCTGCTAAGCCCTGAAGAGGATGTGCCTTTTGTGACTACAGATCATTCTACATGAAAACTTAGAGCACAGAACCTTTATCTCCTGTGCATCTGCAGCTTAACTGTCTCTTCAATTTTCCCCTCAACTTTCTGCATTTTTCCTCACACTTTTCCTTCATGGTCCTCTGCCAATACCTCCAGCAATAGGGCACTGTTCTCAAGTGCTTCTAGGAAGCCCAGAAGTTGCTTTCACAGCTGCAAATAGAGACCTGCTTGGATGCTGCAGTCTCGGCCTGAAATACACATGATACAGGTAGAGCCCAGCTGTTTGACCCACCATTTGACTGGCCTTTTGCAGTGGCTCCAAAAGCAAATCTCTGGCTCAGGGGGTACCACCTTACTCAGGTTTTGGTTCCAGTTCTACAACATCAATGATTGTCTTCTGAACAATTTGAAGTTTTTGCAATGGGTCAAAACATTTTTACCACGTCTCAGGAACAGCAGACTCACCTGCATCAAAACTTCAAGCAAATACTGACAAAGAAAGGCAAACACTTAATGGAGAGAATTTTAGCCTTGCGCTTATCAATGTTGTAAATTGTAAACAAGCTCTTAAAATGGAAGGTGTTAGACAAGCTTGGGCAGGTTTTCTGATGGTCACAGGAATCTCACCAGCCTCTAACATAACCCAGGTATCTCTGCAATGAGTGTGGCAATGAGCATGACATGAGGTGGCAGAGACACACTGGGCAGTTTGACTTAGGGATTCAGTGTGCTGACTAAACCCACAAGAATGTGAGCAGAGAATCATCCATAAGCAATGCAAAATTACCTAAGATAAGTCCATGAAGGCTGGCACATGGATTATTGCTGTAAGCAAGATAAGATAGAATGCCCACAGCAAATCAGCCTTTTGGTTCCAGCCTATCCAAAATATAATCTGACTGCTAGGCATTCAATCCCACGCATTCAATGCCTGTGGCATGTTTTTGCCTCAAGAAGAATTTTGTGCAAATTCAATTAAACGTTAATTAGGTCCATAGCAGTGTTGGGTCCCGTAGCAGACAGAACATCTCCATTGAGGTCACTGGTTCTTCTGCTCTCAGGGTGAAAAAAAGGCTTCTTGAGATGTTCAGGATGCTTGTTTGTCAGACCAGATGGAGAAGGTGGCTTTTAGCTGCCAGATCTCAAGGCAGGAAATAATTTTGGATTCTTCTAGCCCAGAGTATCCCCAAAGCAGATAGTCCATCATGGAAAGCTGGGGAGGAGGAAGGCTGAAAGAAGAGAGGTAGCTCCAACACTGCAGTGGACCAGGGAACAGCCATACTCAACTGCTTGTTAAATAATGTTAGGAGCTACCTGGGGCCAAGAGCAGCTCCCACAATTATTTTCACCAAATTTTATCCACTGCCAGTCAGAAAATATGTGACAACTGCCAAAGGGGCACTTTCTCAGATCTGGCTGGCTGATAGCAGGGTGGGAAGAATACTACACCCTTTTCACTCCCAGCAGCTGTTGTGAGGAGCGGGGGGACAAGTGAGAGATGCTTTTTTTCATCAGAGAAAACTGGCTGCAGAGACCCAGAAACAGCCATGGCACTGTGCCACCAGGTCTTTGCCATGGTGTTGCATCAATAGGCGGTTCTGTTGAGCCAGTGTGTTCTGCAGTGGCTGAGTGTCTCTGGTGTGAGCTGACACCATTTTATGGCTGTCTGGGTCTCCCTCCTCTGATAACAGGGTGTCTCTACAGCCCTTCAAGATTAATTGCACTGTAGGTGTATGTGTATGCACATAGCTGCATGAGCGTTATTTAACTTGAAGTGGAAATTTTATTCATTGTAAATGTAAATGATCATAAAGAGAAAGAAAGAGAGGGTCAGGCATAGGCAAACCAGGCTAGGAATATTAGGGATTATCAACAAAACAATTATGGTTGTTAGCAGAGCATCCAAATGGAGAAAAGTCTCTGCTTTCCTTCCAGTGAACTTGTTGGTGCTTAGAGCAATTTACAGGCTTGGCATTTTGTTTCAGATCTGATATCACTGAAAAGATCCAAGTCTACGAACATTTAAATGAAAAATGGCAGAAAATATTTCTTAAAATAACCATTAAACTCAAGGACAAAGATCTGGACGCTGAGGCACAGAGCCAAGGACAAAGTCTCTTTAAATAGATGGTAAAGAGGGAGGGGTTTGCTTACAAGAGGACACAGTGCCCTACAGAAGGAATTCTTGGCAGATCTCTTGTCATCCTCAGGCGAACATGGAAATGTTTCAGGGGTAGTGGCCTTTGATGTCAGGGGGGAAAAGGAAACACTTTCCATTTAGCCACAAACACCAAGAGCATGGATTATTCTAGCCAGGGCCTCTAGGAGGAAAGCAGTACCGTACCCTTTTCATTGAAGGGCGTGTGCCAAGCGAGAAGGTGGTTGTCTGGTTTTAACTCCCTGCAGCCTTCGATGGTGGCAGGGTCTGGCCGCCTGCCCGACAGCTTGTCGACAGCGTCCACGTAGCGCTTCACCAGCTCCCGGTACAGGTCTTCTAAACACCAGTAATCTGCTCAGGGGAGGGAAAAGAAGCTTGTTGTGTGAAGGCAGAAGAGCAAAAAACCACAAAAACATGCAAGCAAGCTCACTATGCATTTGAGAAATATTTCTGTTTCCACTTCCAATATACCAAGTCATGTTTCTGGTGCCACTGTCAACACATTTTTACACAACATGAGAGCAGGCGGGAGGGAGAATGGTCTTGACTCTCAATTCTCATCTTTCCCTCCATTTCTTTCCACATTTAATGCCTTCACTGGAATGATGAAGCATTCTGTTAATCCACAGTAGCTGCTGAGGGAGTGCATTTAAGCTCTGTGGTGTGAAGTCATTACAGAGATGTTCAACTGTCTGGTGGCAGCATGGCTGCCATGGCATCTGGGTAAAGCCAACCGTGCCTGGCTCAGCCCCTGCCTTTACAGATGTGAATCCAATTTAAAAATGAAAGCCTTTTTTTTTTTTTTTAAAATTATGACATTACAGAATTACTTTAAGTGGTATGTATGACTAGATACAAAAGCAAATTAGCAACCTCCTTTTTTTATCTGTATGTTATACGTATTTTTCTAAAATGTGTAGGTCTTTGATGCAGGGATCCAAATATCTTAAAATATCATGAACAGTGAGCTTTTATAAAAATATTATAAAAATCAGTAAGAGTAGTGAATCCCTACTGCCTGAAGGCAGTTTCCAGCACACAAATTTCTCTCTGTAGTAAGTTCACTAACAATATCTATTTATAGATTATTTTTACCAAGTCCTACAGTCTTGTCTAAGGAGGAACCTTCCCCCTGTTAAACATATACTGTCTCTTCAGTATTGCTGCTTCTCTCGGCTGATGTTGTCTGTCGTTGGTCTTGAAGAGTCCTGCCCTTGACTCTTGTCAAGGAAAACCTTCCACTGGCATCTATTACAGCTGTGTAATCAGTGGGAACAGAGGCCAGAGGGATTTATCCACTTATATATTTTCCACATACTTAGAGAAACTCCATTTAATACTTGGTTAGTTGCACAGGTTGAATGATACAGCAGGGGGAAGTTTTTCTAAAAACATCTTCATTTTGTCAGAGATGGTGAATTCTGGAAATCCACATTTTAACTTAAGAGAAAGTTTGGAGTCCCAGAAGCTAGACACATTCTGAAGTACCAGTTATGGAGGCAGGCAAAAAAGAAGATGAAGGATAGAACAAAGATTTCTCTTCTTTCACGTAAAATAATACCCTACCAGTTACACTGGCCATCCCACATATAATCCTAAAGAAACAAGACACTTTCAAGCTGCCAGCTCTTTCCAGATTTAGGAGTCAGGTGTCACAGTTTATCCAGATGGGAGCCAGGAGCAGGGTTTACTGTCTGGCAGCTCCTGCAGAAACCTTGTCCCCAGAGCCAGAGTCCCTGTGGTCCAGCACCTCCAGGCTGTTCAAGCCCACCATGATTCCCACACCTGGAGCCAGATTGCTGTCTCAGCCATCAATAGGAGAGGTTCTTTCTTTAGAAATGTACTCTTATTTTTTTAAACCCATGTGTAAGTAAGAGAGGAAAAGGCTTTCATTGTTACAGGGATGGTGTCCCTGGGTTTGATGATGCTGTTCTCGTTCCTCCCTTACAGAACAAATTCCTCCTGGAAGCAGACATTTTGGCTGTCCTTCATTGTCAGATCAACCTTTCAGTCAGGGCACATGATGGGTTAGGGGAGCACCAGCTCAGTCTGTAGCAGTGCCCACAGCCCCAGGTGGTTGTGGCCATGCCCCTCCTGAGATGCTTTCCGTGCAGCCGCTGAAGCGCTGCCCAAAATCACCTCCCCAGGTGAGAGCTGCCTGTGTCTTTAACACAAGCCCGCACCTCATGCTTGGCTGATACCTCAGGCTGGGAGCTCCCCTGAGGGCAGTGCCCCGACAATGACAACGGGACTGCATGGCTTTAAGCCGTGGGCATGTTAGTCCCAGCCTACAAGTACAAGTATCGCGCAATTCTTTTCAGGTGAGCACCTGGGGAATGCTGTGGCCAGCAGGCAGCCAGCCAGGTAAACAGGATGTGCAGGGAGCAGGGCAGTGAGCAACAGAGATATTTTTATTGCTTATTTGCCCTCCTCCTTTTTCTTTTTTTTTTTTTTTTTTTTTTTTTTTTTTTTTTTTGGCTGGTACTGTTCCAGTCGCCCAATACATTCTTTAAAGCCTGTTTCCACAGCAGTAAGGGCAGGTCCCGAGGGCTGTTGGCAGATGCCTTCAGCCTCACAGACGTTTCCCTTCCTCAGCTTCACTCTGTTGATGCGGGTGATTTGGCACCTAGGCTGGGCCATGGGCAAGCCCAGGGGCTTTTTTGCATTCCCCGTGTCAGGAGGAGCCACTGCTGCGGGCAGGAGCAGTTCTTGTTTTCCTTGTGGGAAGCAGGGAAAAGGACTCGTTTTATCCCACTCACCAATGTTGCTGTGAAATGAAGATTTCTTACTAAAATTCCCTACTCCATCTTGCTGTTTCCTCTCCAGCCCATGAAAGCACCTTTTTAAAATGCTTGTTTGATCAGGTGAGAGAAATGAGAGTGTAGGATAAATAACAGCCAGTGGAAATGACAGCTTAAACTTTTTTCTTCAGAGCAATTTACAGGCTGCTATATTTAAGAAAAGAATTATCATTTAACTGTTGGTCTAACTGACTTGATTACCCAGAAGTTATGGTTTTAGAGGGTTCAATAAGCAAGAAACATATGATACGTATTTAATCATAGCCTATATTCAGAAATATGCTAGTCATCTTTTTTCTTGATAGGCTGACATCTTGCCTTTATCTTTAGTGTATTAGCTACCCCTTAAACCATTGGTTAGCTAATAGCCAAGTATGAAGTGTCCTACACACTCTTCAACTGATCTCTACATACTAAATTTAGAGCAGATTGGAAGCAGGCAGATAAAGGAGTGAAACACTAGCACAAGGGAAATCTCATTGATGTGAAGGATACTTATCTACATTGTGAGCTTCTGCTACTGGTAGTAATGCCGTGTTCTGAGTTTTAAGAAAAATCAGGAATATTTTTACAGAGATTAAAAAAAAAAATTGAATCATTCTGAAGAGGCAAAATACTGTTGAGAGGTCACTGCCTTCTGGTGTACTTTCTATGATCTTGCCAGTCTCAGAAAGCTCTAGTTTGATGGGTAAGGTGTCAAAACAAACACTTACTGTGTTTGTACACACAATACAAATTGTACAAACAATACAAACACTTGTCTTATCTTAAAAAGACTACCCCCACCTTAAGAAAACACAAATGTTCCCTCTCAAACCATTGTGATTTTAGAAGACATATCTTAATAACTTCCACTATTCTGACAGATTTCATTATAAACACAGTATGTTAGGATACTTTTTGGACTGAAGACATGGAGCTCTCCTTATAAAACAAATACATTTTTTTCTGGCTTTGCAGATGCAACCCTTTGTGTGAGGGGCAGCAAAGAGGAGACAGCACTAGCGCTTTTAGCCTGAAAGGGGTACCAAGGTAACTCTACTCCAGCCTGGAGTTCTGGACACAAACATGTAAAAAATGCACTCAGAAGAGTTCTTATCTTTTACAGAAGAATCTCTAGTGGCTATGTTATTCCCTGGTGTATTCCAGCACACAGATAATCTACTTGGGAATTATTTTTGCTACACTGGACATGTGGTATTTTAGTCTTTAAGCTTTAACCAACTGTGCATCTCTAGGGAAAATACAGAAAGAGCTCCTCCACACTCCAGAAATCAAGACCCCCCAGTCTGTGAGATGGTCACAGGATTGTCATGGAACAGCCAAACTAATGCACATTATCATTCACACAAGCAGCATTTCTGACACGCTTTCTCATGACTTCCCCAGCAATCAGGCTTATTCTAAGAAATGCAGCAGCTCGACAGTTCTGCCCCTCCGCAGACTGCGTTTGCTATTCGTGCCGTACCTACCTGTGATGACAGCCTCAGCTGTAGCCATGTGCATGAGCGTGTTGTCACTTACTGGCCACTTGTCGGGAGAGAGCACCAGGTTCTCAAGCCCTCCAATTTCCTTCAGCTCCTGCTGGATTTTTGCACCTAAGGCATTGTTTTCTCGGGAGAAATTGCGATAACCGAGAGCATCCCCTACCCCAGCCAGAACAAGCGCAGCCTTAAATTTATCCATCCCCAAGACACTTTCCACTTTCCTTTTGCCCGAGACAGCCACCAAATCTTGATCTTCCTTTGTTCCTTTGCCTTCAACTCAGCTCCCCCGACACTTTATATCAGCCATTGTGTCACACCAAGAGCTCTCTCTATAAGGCAAGGACTTCCTTTTCTGGCTCTGCAGATGCCATCTCTTGTCTGGGAGCCGACAGAGAGGAAATATTTCATAACCCAGGGATTTTGCAGGGGCTTTGTTCAATGAAACTGCAAGAGCAGACCTGCAAAAGCCTCGTTTCTGCAACCCAGCTTAAAGCAAGCCAGGAGATCCTTAGCCCTACCCAGCCAAAGTAACTCTACACCCAGAAAAACAGATGCCTCCACAGGGGTGCTTATTTATTCAACAACTTGTAAATTAATATTTTTTCTTCTGCCCATTTCTGATATGCTGAAGTCAGCCTCCCTCTTAGGCACTAGTCAGAAGTAAAGGCTATTATAAAAGCAGTTTTCCAAGCTCTGTACACATTAGAAGGAGGGATTAAGCAGTAAGAAATCTAGTGAAATGCAGATGACCTCTCTCATTTCTAATTACACCCTATGGAGATATTTTGTTAACAGCTTTCTTGTTCTGTTCCACCTAGAACAAGAATGTTCTGCTAATTCACTGCACCCCTGGATAAACACTGAGCAAAACACCAACTTCAATTCCATGCCACTTACTCCATGGCAAAGAGTGACTTTTTCCTAAAGATGAGGTCAGTCCACACTTGGACTCTGGAAGGAAACTATTTTGAAAGATGTATTGAAATGGCATCCTGTGAATCTAACAAAATCCTAAAGACTCACAAACTACGACTACTTTAGAGATAGAAATAGAAATGTAAATGTAAACATAGGTAGATAAACAGAAAGCTTTGACTGACTTGACTGTAATTTTGATAATGGATACCAGGGGAAAGGTCTTTGTTTTCGTTGATCTTTTTCAGAGGGCAATACTGATTGCTATCCAGATGGAAAAGGCCAGCAGTGTAAAGGGTGCACCATCTTAGCACCCAAAGCAACAAGTTAATAAGCAGCAAATTAATCACGGTCTGAGTTATTGACCTGTGTAGCAATATCTCTGTACTTAATAGAGTGTCAGGACAGAGAGAAGCACTGCCATGCTTGTTCTACACTGGAAGAAATAAAGTGCCCAAATGGTGAAAGTAGCCCCTGTTAGTGCACTCTTGTTTTAAAGACTGGGATTGGTTACAGAAGTGCTGAAAAGGACACTGAGAGTCTTTTTTTAGAGCAACAGCTCTACACTGAAAAAGCCAAAAAAAAAAAAAAGAAGAGGAGAGTTATGCCTTAGAGACCAGAACATACGCAGGGACAAGTATCAGTGGGGCACAGACAGCCTGCTCTAGGGCTGGCTTGCCACAAGTGGTGAATGCCAGCCCCGCTGCCCTGTGTGGGCAGGGGGAACAAGCATCATCTCCCACAACCAGGGCATTTATGTAACATAGAGATTATCTTAGAGTCACCCCTGCTCTGCGTGTTACCTCATGTTCCACGTGTCTGAAAACAAACACTAAAAATGGAAAACCAAGGCCAGGACAGCTTACAGAACACACCAGGCAGAAGCACTGACGTTGACATCTGTTACAGGTCCATCCACCCCTCTGTGGCACACACCTGTTCTCTATTCCTGCATAGCATCACGGTTTGGAGGCATGTGGGAATTTGAACTTGCAAAGCAAGGACAGGAGGAATCACCTGCTGAGGCACTGTGGTGAGCTAGTAAGGGCCTCATCAGATGGAAGGTTCCTCCCTGAAAAGGGGTAAAGTTATTCTTAGTTTTCCATTTATCTTTTTCTTCTGAATGTGGCTGGCAGTTGCATTGCCCTTTTGCCTCCCGTGGACTTCACTCTGTTGCAACACAATTGGCTGCTTGGAACACAGCCCAAATTAGGAATAAGGCTATAATAAAAACCCAGAGAAAATTTCAGAGTTGTTCTATTTTTCAACTCTGTAAAACAGAACATGCAGCAAAGACATTTTTATTTAATTTGTTAATTATGCAGGGTCTCCTTTTCATGTGGTACTTCCAGCTACTGTGAGCTTTCTGGGCAGTGGTAGGCTAGACACACTGATAACTACCGCTACTCCTCACAAAGCAGACAATTATTTGTAAAATATCATACCTACATGTCTTAAACAGAGACAAAATACAGTAACTCCATTAAGATGGGTTTCACAATATTTCACAACTATTCACAATAGGGGAAAAAAAAAAACCTGAGCAGAGCTGGCAAAACTATTTGGTAAATCATATAAAAATGCAGCTTTGGTGTTTTTCCATTAGTGTACATATGACTGCTTTCAGATGGGGAGAATCCATAAAAAAAGGAATGGGAAGGCAGGACAGAGAAAAGGCTTGTCTGTGTTGGTGGCAACACACTGTTTTTTCAGCTCAACTGCATTTGCAACCTGAGGGGAGAACATGAAAGCAGCCTTTGGCAAACGTGGCTGTTCCCGCTCCTCCAGCAGAGGGATGTGCATGGGTGGTCTCCAGGCCCAGGACAGAGCCCGTGCACGCTACAGGCGCCGAGCTCTGCTCCGAACCAAGGAACTGGCAAATGGAGCTGGGCTGACACTGTGTCCACACAAGCCCTTTTTAAGTTAGAAGAGGACTACACCCCAAATGCTTCCCCCATGAGTGAGTGATCCTTTGTCATTCAAAGACACTCGGCAGAGAAATGCTCTTGATTCCAAGTTCATCCATCCAAAGGACAGAGAGCCATATCCTGGAAAAGTAGGGTTGATACCAGATGGGTACCAGACTTCTGTCAGAGCTGCATTTTTACAACTCTTGAAGTGAAGGATTTTATTTGAGCAACAGGATCATTCCTTTAAAACACATTCATTAAGATCCAGGAAAAAAAATAAACTGGTTTTACTCAGTTCTTTAACAATGGAGACAAATTATTTCCATACAGCTTTACACCACTGCCTTGAAGGAAAAAGAATCCTTTAACATCACAGGACGGACTTCTTCTTTACTGTTTTGACAAAAAGCTGAGGTCATGACATGAAACCTATAGGGTTTGACAAACAAACTAGAGTAGTTCACTCCTTGGAAAAGGAGGCACAAAACCCCCCCCCCACGAGAATTGGTCAAGTATATGCACCAACAAGAGCAAGTATCCCAATACTCAATCAAAATGTGAATGCCCCTAAACTTCCCCAGCCCTTCTCATTAAGAGATGAACATTGCACCCACTTGTCTGAAATACAGTATTTTCTGCATGTTGTTGTAGAGGCAGCTGCAGTTGCAGATCCCTTGGTCAACAGTTTAGAACAAAAAAAGTTAATTTTAGAGGTGTGTCACCTAGTACTACCCAGCACACTGTAGATAATGAAAAGATCAGAAAACATATTTTGCTGAACAGGTTCATGGTTGTAAAAACATTACACTTTTTCTCTTTCAGAAGGGCTATGCCTTTTGGTGAGCAAGATGCTGGCTGACATCAGCTGAGGGAAGTTACTGGTGCTGACACTTAAAAGAAAAAAGGCTTGCCATGGTTCAAGTAGCAGCAGCTGCAGTTTCACTGTCACAGGAAAAGGAAGACAAGACTTGTGCAACACCAAAGCAGCCTGTGGCTGGTGAAAGCACTGGAGAGGGATGGCAGCTGGGTGAAGATACAAGACAACTTACTTATTTTGACTTAAACTTTCAGAAGAGAATGAATGATAGGTGAATGCATACCACTGAAGGTCTTTGCAAAGATTTCTGAGCATGCTGCTTCTCCTACAGAGCCCAGAGCCAGGACTGAGCAACGCTTTCCTGCAATTACACCTCATTGCCAGCACAAAGTAATGACAGAAATTGTGGAGAGTTTGGTGACCAGCAGATACATGCAGTGAATACAGTACTGCAGATAAACATGCCAAGCTTCTTAAAAGCTTAACGGTGACACAGATGACCAAACCAAACACTTATTAAGGTCATTTAAAAATTAATGAGTTACAGCCTTACCCTGTTCTGGCAGATGGATATAATAACATCTGGCAGATGGATATAATAACACAAGAACCTAATAAATGAACCAGAAAACAACAACAAAAAAACTCCCACCAGACCAACTTCCAAAGCAGAAAGCTGACAAAAACCATACAGACATCTCACATGACTGACTTCAACCCTTTGATAGTCCATTTATTCCTTTTTCCATTGCCACAAAATATACACACACACGTACAGCTTACTCAGCAGCAAGTCTCCCAGGTGCATTGAATGAGCAGACGCCTGCAGGTTTGCTCTCCTTGGCATGACACACATGACAAATTACATTTAAATTTAGAATTGTCAAGTACAAATCCCATGGCTCAGTTTCAAACCAAACAACTTGGCACCAAGTTTAAAAATACATACAGCATATCTGTGAAGTAATACTGTATGCACTGAACAACTTTAAGACATCTGTACCATTTAGGATTATAAACTGAGCAGCCTAGGTGTTACCACTGTATCAGCTTACTTAAAATGGAAGTCAGAGTACCCTGTAAAGTGGAACTGTGGACAGCAGCAAATGATTAAAATAGGTAAGAAACTTGTGAGGTGAAAGCAGTTTATTTGCATCTTTTTGTGACTGTTCAAGTGTGAAGGTGTTACCCTGTGCTATTATGTATGGGAATGTAAAAAGCAGATACGGTTCAAAGACCAGGAAGAACAAAAGAAAAAGGAAAAGCATCACAAACCACAAAAGCTGGCTGACAAGGAACAACTATCTTTGGAGTATTTTGCTCAGTCTTCCTCTGCTGGAAGGTGTCACCCATGAAGGATTCCCACAAGAATGAGGTTTAAGAGTAAATGTGTGGGGGTGTGTGTAATATATATACACACACTGAATCCTAGGCTAAGCACCTTCTTTCTTGCTCAGATTAACAAGAAAATAAACCCTCAACCCACATGCATTTTTTTTTGCTCTATTTATTTCAAAAGGTAGAAGGTTAACGAGAATGATTTGATGGAGCTCTCATCATGAGCAAATGTTTCAGAAGCTCTAGTGCTATGGAACTTCAGTTACATCACATACCTATAGATTAAGCTACTTCTGGTCAGTTATATTGTATCTATATATTTTAAGTGGCAATAGTGTGAGTAACAAGCATTCCACTGCTGGCTAGGTAAATGCACTTGATGCTGTAAGACATTACACATTCTGCAAAGCCTGCGGGACAGATATAGAAATGGCTTGTTTTGGGGAGGAGGAATAGATAAATCAAACACAGTAAAAAGAGCATAACGCTACTTCTAGCTCTTTGTTGACTTCTGTAGAATACCTGGAATTATATACACAAATGCCCTCCTAAAAAGATGCAGTCAGAAAGCAGTAATTTGGCATAACCTCAGTGCGTAACACTGCACAGGAGCACCAGGCAGCAGCAGGCTCAGACGCTGACACCTGGCGGCTGTTTGGCCAGGGCTGACACTCACAAAAAAAGGACAAATATTCATAACAAATGACTCACATGGCATTTGTAACTTGCTTGCTAGGCTCTCACTAAGAGAAAATTCGCTAATTTGTTCAAATTTGCCCGTGTCTTGCTTTCTAAACATCATGCACAACTGAAATTCTATCAAGTGGAAGAATGAAGGCAGTGTCTGTATGCAGCATGTACACTTGTCCTTGCAGGTTGGGTTGACATAACGAAAGCTGACTGCTTGTATGAATCTCTAAATATTAGAGTTTAAGAGAATATTGTAAGCTTTTATACCCAGGCAACTACAAAATAAAATAGTATGCTGTCATGCAACACTTCAACGATCCAAACAGATATAATTTATATAACTTAGTGCACTATTTTATCCAAAATTCTTGATTCTATTCAGCCTTAAATACAGAAAATATATTGATCATAGCTGTACATACTCTTTAGCAACTCTTCATTTTAACAAACTTTTACAGTGGCTATGACAAACTCATTTTGATGAGGTAGCATTTGCAAGAGCCCTGTGCGAAGACATGCTGAATAGTTTCTGGTAAAACTTTTTTGTGCTTAGACATCAGAAGACACTGATTAGAAACAGAAGACTGACACCTCTGCGCACTTCATAAGCAGTGGCTGGCAAAAGGGGAGAAACAAGTGACTGAACAAATTCCGATTTGGTGAAAACTGGTCCAATTTCACCAGCCTTGAGATCACTCAAACTGCATTAATTTGCTTTTTTCTCCCCTTACATAAATACAATTGAATGCACAACACATCCACAGGCATGAATACTTACAATCATTAATATAAAGTCTCCTTACCCTTAACTATTTCTCCAACACGGAAGCCAACTAGTTGAGTCTTTGGGCTTATTCACATCTATTTTCCGTGAGAAGTGCCAGGAAATGAATTTACAACTATGTTGCATTTAGCTAGAATTTATGTTATGTTCCAAGCTACAAATAAAATCCATATTCCACCAGTTCCTTATTAAAAATAAATAAAACATATAATTGGAGATTAACTGAATTATGATAAACAAACATGAATTATAAAAGCATCTTTGGTTGTTTAATGTCTACTTCAAAATGGTTACTAAAAAAAGCTGCTGTCGCAACACCGCATAGAGCAGCAGCCTGTTCTCAGCAATGCTATTGTTACATGTCCAAGCACTTCAAGAAGAATAATGAAGAAGTCAAATTCATTGGGAGAAAGCAAAAGGTTGGATGTAATCACTGTATACATCTAGGATGTGAAAATACAAATTTAAAATTTTGGCAACAAGTTGAAAACAAAGCATAAGTGTGTTGGTTTGGGGTTTTTTTACAATTCTATAGTAGGAGAGATCCACAGAACTAACTTTCATAAAAATGCAACATACTGCATAAGTTTTATTTAGAGATTTAATTTATATACCACAAATACTGCTTTTAATATAAGTACAATATAATACAGTTTTATTTATGTAACTGCTGGTGTTCACTTTGGATTATGAACTGAATTGGCATGCTGTGCTGTCAAAACTTTAATAAAATGGCCTCTAGTTAAACTTCTCCAAAGTATAAAATCATGCAAAATCTACATCCTATATGATACAACCAGTACAATAATTGAAGCCAGTAGCCTACAAACAGCCTGGACTATCTTCCAAGTCTGTTCTTGAAGTGTCCACGTCAGTCATCATTTTCTTTAGGCAGAAAGGAAGAATTTCAGTTTTGTCTGCAGAACATTCATCATGACCACTGAAACCAGCATCGGTGTGCACAGTTATCAGCTAACAAATTGTCATTACCCAGTGCAGTTCATTTAGTCCATACCAACAAATCTGGGGTTAGGAAGTTTTATGCTTTCCTCCTGTGACTACTGGTCGTGCATATTCCACAAAATCATCTATTAGGACAGGCCACGCTCCTACAGAGAAGTCAAGCAATTGAGAAATTAGCCCACCATTATCAGCAACAAACTGGTGTAGTCTATAAATGCAAAGGATTAGAAGCTCATCTTGACATTCTGGCCTAGTCTAGCTTTAACATGCACAACATGATAAAATACTTGAAAAAAGCACCTAACTAAAATTCCACATTTGAATCTCATCTTGCAGCAGTAGTTCTTAAGACAACCAAAATGTATTTAAAGCACAAAACTCCACACTACAAATATAAACACTAGCTGATAGCAAAACCATGGCATTCTTACTATAGCCATTCATATCTTAGGACTTATTTCTGCACACATTCCAAAACAGAATTAGTAACAAAGAGTAAACGGCATTTAAGTTAACAAAAATTTTTTACAAAACATTATTTTACTGAGAGGTCTGTAGCACAACATATTCAAATAATGTGCTCTATCATGGTGTGACTGTCTTTACTTCTGTTTTCAAATTACAGCAAACCACTTAACCTTCTTATCACTACTATTTTGGCAATAAGTGTGACACTGTATTTGTGGCTGAAACTTCAAGAGTAAACTTAGGACATGAGGTAACAACATGTTCTCTTGTTAATTTATAGCAGTGTTTTAATTGTGCTGTACCAACTTTTGAAGATATTCAGGTACTGCTTACCTTCTTCATCATAGTTGGACATATCGTCTGCAATCATATTTCCAAAGTCTAACAAAAGATTCCAAGTATCCTTGGGAATCGATCTTTTATGATGTTCCTGTACGAAGGAGAAACAGTACTGTTCAGTCCAAACTACTTTCAAATTCCACAGCAGTATTTTATATTGACATATACAGAAATACACATTTTACAAACATTTCTTCAACTTCTTTATCTTAAAAAAACAACGACCAAAAAAGAAAAACCATCTGAAAGAGTTCCAAATGGCTTCTTTCTTATGTTGAAATCTTTTAATTTAAATATTTCTTCTGAACTAAACATTCAGATTAAATATGTCTTCTAAGTAACACAGTTTAATACCAGGTCATAACTTGCAGATGTTTCTTCAGCTACATCTATAGATCTGAATTTGGATGTCTTAAAGTGTATTAAGACAGTTAAAACATTAAATGTTTTCAGAAGTCCTCTTGAGGAAACTGGTACATTATTCAGTGATTCAAATAAATATATTGCCTAAAAATTTAGAAAAAAAACTTCAGAAAAATACTTCAAAAAGTATACACCTTCCCTATTAAACACTGGGGGACAAAAATGCAGAAAGACTTCTTATTTCTCCTAAGCTACAGATAAAAAGAGAATCAAGATACATCATATATTATGCAGCTTTGGTTTTTGTAATTACACAGACATGCAAATGTAGAAACATGGACGAGTGAATCAGGTCTTTTACAAGAATCTTTCTGAATTTCTAGGGTTTAATTTATGCATCTTTATTCCAGATAAAGAATTGCACTAGTAATAACAAAACTGTCAAGATCAGTTCACAACTATTAGCTAAAAAATTAATCTAAGCAATTACTCAGGCAAGAAATTTTGCTGAAAATGCAAAGTCTGTAATGTTAAATTCTGGTATGACTGATTTAAAAAGACCGAGTTTATGCATTAGTACTACAAAAGGCAGAGCACAGTAAAATACATGGTTGACAATCACAGCTGTCTTGAGAATGAGCAGCACCAGTTCCATCTACAATCATGGCTTCCTTTCATGCAGGAACTTTCCTAAGCAGGAGGATACAGGATTAAGCAAGCAGAATACTCTATCACTTTGCTGCATCTTTTTGCATTCTTCTCAATCAGAAAATCATAAAGAGAAGATTTAATTTGGCTCAATTTGAGACTATTTTATATCAGTTTTCAAAAAGGAAAAAGTTTGAAGGAAGTATAGAGATATCCTATCTTTTTCTTATTGGAAGCACACAGCCAACAAAAGCTAGACTACTGGGGAGTAAGACAGGCAGTAAGGAATGAAGTACATACTTACCAACAAAAATTTATTCCAAAGATCTAAAAATTTAAACCTTCCTGACAAGACTAAATTCCAGTATGCAATCGCCATTTCTAAATCTGCGAGAGATAAAGCAACATGTAAATATTACAGCACATTATAAGCAATAAAGCCCTTATGGTTAAACTATTAACGCTACATCTAGTATATTATGATACAAATGAATAACATTCTTTTAAAATCACTAAAAAATGATAAGGAATTGTTTTCTACTCTCCCTGACCCAAAAGGTGGAAGACAAGTAGTAACAGTATAAATTTTGTATTGAACATCAAAGTCAATAAAACTAAAATATTTTTGCCACCATCCACCAGTGCCAGATTAAAGCTACTTTCCATCTACAGAAACAGAACAAAATACTCGTTGATAACTCTGTCTGCAAATAAAAAAAGAAAAATACATACACGCATGCACAAACCCAGCAAATATTGATAGAAACAAACATTTAAATCCACAGATGTCAACTCCTCTTAATTTATCACATTCTGGACACACTTGACTTTGAAGGGAATTTAAGGACATGAGGGGATGAAAAAAGTCATTTGTCTGTGGCATTATGATTCTACAGAACCCCTTACAGCAATAAGTCTCTTCTTCTGGAATCATTCCATAGACAAACACCTACACCCAACACTGAAAATACAAGGCCAAGAAAGCAGCCTTTATTCTGCATCATGACAAGTGATCTGAGAGCAGGGTTCAAGGAAGATGCAGCACTGCCACATATTCCAGCAGAAAGGCAGGAGCAACATGAGATACAGCTTAAGGGTAGAAAGGATGTTTCCTCGAAGGCCTGTTTTTATCTTCAGCAGCTCACAACACCTAATGGCTTTGGTGCTTGCTCCCACAGGTAACAGTACTAAGTACATGATTATTGCTGGGCAACCACAAAACAAGGGACAGCCTTTCTTAAACCACAGAAATATTTCAGTTTGTGCTTTCAGTGTAAAGGAAGTTTAAACAGAACATGAAGCTCAAGAGAAAGTACTGTGATAGCACATAAGACAGAAGCTCGACCTGCACTTACAGGAAGGAAGAATGGTTTTTGAAATTGTACTTATCACACCACAAACCAAAGGACGCTCTGTCACCTGAAATCAAGTTTCACATCTGAAAGAGATGTTACAGATTTTAATACAGCCATGTCCCTGGAGTCCCTGTTTCAGACAGGGCCGGGGCCCAGATGAAGTGCAGCAGTTAAGATGTAAAGAAATGCAATATACCTCTACCTATCTATACAGGGACAGTGCTGCCAGTGTTTGTCCGACTATGATCAGCGCTCTTCAGTACAGAACTTGAATTATGCTCTAATAAACTTCCTTCCGTTCTTCCTGCCTTTGCCACCACGCCCACTTTTCACAAAAAGATATGTAGAAGAGAGTAATTAATAGCATTTACTTGCTGCTTAGATATGCAGATTAATTATTCTTATCTGTTATCCCAAATGAAAAGCAAAAAGAATGAAAAAGAAGAAACTTCAAAAATCTTAACAGTTGCTAAACTTCACTGTGAAGTTAACTGGCTTTGATCCCATTCACTCGGGCTTCTTTATGACTCAACCTCTCCAAGAAAACCTTGCAAACCTGTAATTTTTAAAGTGACATTCAAGTGACAACTTTAGGCAAAATGCACTTTAAAGAAATAACACCTTAATGGTTGAAAAGTTTATACTTCTGATGGAAATATTCCTTGGAAAAAGGAAGGAAGTACAGGCAGGGAAACAAAGATAATTAAAGGTGCCACAAAAGAAGAGGTAAAAGGGAAAGAAGAGGTAACACTTTCTTGGTTTTTCTCAAAGTCAGTATTACATTACGGTGAACTTGATTATTGCAAAATTGTATTTAACACAGTGCATGTCAAATACTATCCAAAGTTGATACCTGAGGGACACTGTACATGTGTCTGCCAATGAATTCTCCTGCACAAAGACGCAGAAGTTATTTACTGTAACATATGACAAATGCATATCCCACCGAGGATGCTGCTCTGTAGTGGCTGAAACAGGTCCACACCAGAGCTGCTCTTCCCAATAGGCACAAGGAAGAAAGTTCTGATCTTAGTAAAATTTGCTAAAAGAAAAAAAAAAA
>VZTE01005154.1:212010-250294 GCA_013397775.1 Eulacestoma nigropectus
GGCTCGGGGCGGCCGCAAGGACGGGGCTCCTCGGCTCCCTCCGCCAGCGGCCGCCGCCCCCTCACACCCGTGCTCGCCGCCCTTCGATCCTGCCCTTCCCGCCCCGCCGCTGCGGGCCTTCCTCCGTCCTTCAGGTGAGCGTCGCTGCTGAGAGCGCCGGGCAGGGCGGCCGCCTCTTGTCCCCCGTCCCTCCGCCGCCATGAGGGAGAGGGAGCCGGGCCGGTCGTCCCCGCTCCACTTATCTCCTTCTGTTCTCCCCTTGTGCCCCGCCGTCCGCCCGGCCTTTCTCAGGTAGCGACGCCGGGAGCTGCCATCGCACTCAGGTGGGACCGCGCCGGGGCGGAGGGGCCGGGTGGGCACGGCCCCGGCTGCTCTGCCGCTCCTGGGGCGAAGCTGGAATTGGGAAGGGGGGCGAGGGGAATCGAACCGACAGATGTGGAAGGACCCGCAGGAGGGGTCTGGAGGCATTATCAGCTTGATGAAATCTGGTGGTATAGTGTCGTGTTCAGGAAGCGAAAAGGGGGAAGATGAGCTGTAATCCAGCAGGAAGCAAACGCTGCTTAAATAAGGACTCCAAACGACGGTAGTTCCCTCTGATTTGATACTTACTGGTGGTGAATGGAGAGGAGTGTTAGTTTTTTGCCTTTGTGGTTTTTTTTTTCCTCTCATCATCACATCATTTATTTTGATATGTGAGCTCTTTATTCCCTTAAGAGCTTTTGAGCACTGCCCCAGGTGTCGCTCCTCTAAACAGTTTTTGCTAGCCAAGTGAAAAGCACTGAAACAAAACTGTCCCATGTCTGAACCACAGTGCTAAGTTTGTACAGTGCAACAGTGAGTGAATTTTGCTGGTATAAATCTCTGCTCAAAATTTAGTTACGTGGTTTGATGTACCACATAAGACATGCAGTAGAGTCTTTTACTCACCTTGGATATACGCTGGGTGTTTTCTCCTCACTCTTTCTTGCAGAAATAGGTTGTAATACATACATAGCAAAATCTCTGCCCCAAACCTACTAAACAGGAAGAGTATTTGTTTGTCTATATGAAGAAATATTTTCTTAAATTTCACTCTAGAACTTTGCCAGGTGGTGGGGATTGTTATTTTCCTGATTTCTTAAAAATAGTAAGCCCCACAGCTTTATCAAAGTTCCAAAATGTTTGTACTTTATTATTTTATTGACATTAGACTGCTGTGATATGCTTTTGCTACTTTGATTGCACTTTCAGTTCTTAATTTTAAATGTTTTAGGTCTTTGTGTTGTTAAACCCTAGCCCACAGTCAACTATTAGTAACTAAATACTTTGGCTTGCATTTCATGTGTTGAACAAAGAAATAAACCAACCCACAGACAGATTTTCTCGTTTCTCTCTGAAACAGAGATGAGAGGGCATTTAAAAAATGAAGGTTGTGCATGACTGTGCTTGCCATGTTCCCTTCCCATGGAATCACAGAATGGCCTGGGTCGGAAGGGGCCTTAAAGACCCTCTGGCTCCAACCCCTCTGCCGTGGCCAGGGACATCTTCCACTAGACCAGGTTGCTCAGAGTTCATTCTGTGTATTGATGATGGCTGGCTTAGATACCTGGGATTCTGACTGCTACTCCATTGTAGGAAAAGAAGATTCTCTCTTAGGCAGACTGCTTCCAGATGACTGTGTCCATGTGTTGGTTCCTGATTAAGGCTGCTTGCCCAATGATCAAGACTATAACTAAATTTTTAGGGAAATACCTGCTGTATTAATGATCTGTTAGCGTGTTGTGTGTGATGTGTGTTTTTAGAAAGCCCTGTACAGCATTTTATATATTGTTATGTGTAGCTTTGTGGTGTCACAGTTTTTTTGAGGGGTTTTATGTTTGTTTGGATTTTTTTAAAAGCAAATGTAACTTCGTTATTTTACAATAATGTCAGTATTTTGCTCTAGGTTCTGAGGGAAGGAAATTAGTCTTTAAATTCTATCCTGCTTGGTGTTAAAATTAAATACAGCGGTTTAAATAAAGAACTTCAAGTAGTTGCTGGGAAATGAACTTATGAATGAATTGTTTTTATAATTTACTTTAAAATCTTGAAGATCTCTAATAAGTTTTGAAGTGAAGGACCTTAAAGCCCCGCAGCCTTTCAGGTGAAGGAGGTCTTTGATCCAAACTAGTAGCACCCAGAAGTCCAGGAAGTTTTGCTGTCCTTTCTTCCACAATTATGGTTTATAATGTAATCTGATTCAGTTAAGCTTTTTTTTTTCATTATATTTTGTTGAATGTGTGTAGTTGAGTTTGTTAATGTTTCTGAGACTTTATAAATAACAGATGATTATGATACAATGTTTTAGAATAGGTTTGAGAAGAGACAGGAGGTTTACTGGTAGCTAAGAATAATGAATTCTAGTGCTAGGTTGAAATGCAGCCTGTGACATCATGGCCTGATATTTTTAAAGGCTTTTCTTTCATGTGAGAAGTGCAGATGAATACTATGTGAAGTGACTAAGCTTTCCAGTCACTGCTTTAAAGCAAGATGTTATCTAGGAAATAGTCAAGGGAAAAACAAAAATCTGTCAATAACCTCGGACTGTTTCTTGGTTTTCATAAATGTTGAGTGAAGAAGACCATATGTGTTCTGTTAAAGATAGTTGTGCAGGAGGCAGTCTTGGATTTATTTTCTACGTTTGTTTGATTTAATGGCCCAACATTACCATGTTTGATAACTGATTGGTTCTATCTTGCAGCCTGATGTGCATACTGGAGATGCAGAAACCATGTAGCAGAAAGTTCTGAGCAGCTGTGGATCATCAGTTTCTCCCAAGCGCAATATAAGGTGAAGAATGAAGGCGACTGGATTGATTTTCCTGTGGACGTTGGTTTTGCTGCCTTGTGGCCCGTTAGCAAACCCTGCAGAACGTGAAGATGTAGTGAAGCATGCAATAAAGCTGCACCGTGGGAAAGGAGCTGTTATCACTCAGAGGAAGCAGTGGGTGTTGGAGAGCTGCAGAAAACTGTCTGGTCTTCTTCGCCAAAAGAATGTTGTTCTCAACAAACTAAAAAATGCCATAAGAGCAGTTGAGAAGGATGCAGGATTGTCTGATGAAGAGAAACTTTTTCAGGTGCACACCTTCGAAATTTTCCAAAAGGAGCTAAATGAAAGTGAAAACTCAGTCTTTCAGGCAATCCATGGCCTCCAGAGAGCTCTACAGGGTGATTACAAAGATGTTGTAAATATGAAAGAGAGCAGTAGACAGAGACTGGAGGCCTTGAGAGAAGCTGCAATTAAGGTTGGTTTCCTCATGTTTGTTACTAGAGTATTCATATTCTACTTGTGATTTTAATTTTTTTATGGCACAGTTTCAGTCTGTTTTAATTAAAAAAGGTATCTACATTAAAGTTGCAATGTTTACTGTTTAAAGTGGGTTTTGAATGAATTATTTGTTTCCATTAGTAAATTTACAAGTAATTCTGGTATAAAGCTTAAAACTTACTAGCGGTCAATACTTCTTATCTCAAAGCTAAGCATAATCATAAGACCTATGGCAAATATTATGTTAAAAGGAGAGGAATACGAACAGTGAATCAGTGCACATAGCACAGTTGCTCTAGTGAAACTAGTGGGACTAGCTGAGTGGAAATAATGCCATCAAATGGTGAAGTACTAACTGGTTTTTCCATTTTAAATGAGAGTTGCTCAACCAAAGTCCCCAGTTAAAACAGAATGACTTGCTGCATTTCATTTCCACGTTTGTATAGATATGGGTAAAATGGACATGCAAAACAGTAGGTGACTAGATTTTTAAACTCAGTATTGCATTCCTAACTTAAAAAGTGCAGGTTTGAAAAGCAGTGCTTCCAAAAAAGAGCCAGCTGAGATAACTTTGCCAAGAAAAAACACAGATGAGTAACAGTGGAACACAAGTACTTCATGGAAAATTTGAGTTCCCATGTCCTATTAGGTTGAGCACAATCTGTCACTGTCTTCTGGACTTGGTAGTGTTCAGACTGTGTACTGAAAGTCTCCCACTGAGAGAAAATGTAATTTAATTTATTTGGTATTTAAATTGGTTTTTTCCTTGCTCTACCCCTCAAGCACTGGAGGAATATATTAAGAATTTTCTTTGTTTCCTGTCTTCTAAAAGAAGAGGCTGCCCCTGCACAAGGGATGGAGGGAAGGAACAAAAATGTAACTGGCATTTAGCATTTGAGTTGTAAGAGTCTCTGAAGGGCATTTGTGCTCAGAGATGTGCGGATCTTGACAGGTGAAGATGGAAAGAAATTATGTGCAAGAAAGGTGTCCAGTGAATTGTGCCAAGATAGGCTGGTGGAAGTAGAAATTAGGATGCAAACTTGGCAGACTGGAGTGGTTCTGTGCAGTGGAAATGAAGACTGAATTACAACAAATTTGAATAGAGAGTAATTTGGATCTAGGTGTATTCCAATAAACTGTTTTATATGACTTGTATATTGATACTTTATGGTAGTGGCAGCCTCTGCTACATAGAAATGTCATAGAAATTGTCATAGAGCTTTACTTGATTTTCCACTTTTTTTCTTTCTCAGAGTTTGTAAAATAGCAGAAGTGAGGCTGTCCAGAACCTTCTTTCCCATTTACCTAATTCTTGGTAATGTTACTGTAAAATAATGAAGTAATTTATCCTTGGACTTGAGAATTGTGCTTCTCCTAGAAGGAGACCTATGTGTACAATGATGTGTTTTAGAGGTGTGTCCTGTCAAAACTTGACTTTTGCAGAAGTGCATTGTGCAGGCTTTTTTTTGTATTATCAAAATATTTACTTCAGTGAGCAATCTTTTGCACCTTACTTCTTACGTCATGCACATGGTTATTTAAACAGAATATTTGTGGTTCTAACCTTGTAATTGTTGTATAAAGGGAAGCAAAGGATATGGAAAAATGCATTCCAAAAAGATGGAAATTGCATGGGATACATTTGTTTTGGACTTGTTCTTACTTCATAAGACACATATTAGGTCAATTTTTGTCCCAGTTTCATTTTACTGTAATGATTATTTTGTTGGTATACTCATAGAACATCTATTTTTTGAACAGTGAGTGAATGGAAAATACAAATAACTGTAGAGGGTGCTGGACTCTTCCCTTTATTTTATTTCTGTTAAGCTGAAGTGCTTGGAAGTCATTAGTGCTGGAATATATATGTATGTCTGATGCATTTCTTGCTGGTTCTGCTGCTGTGAAAAGATGTAGTGGAATCATTCACGGTGCAGGGCGGGGGAAGTAAGAAAGAAGCACTGACGATGGTTTCTGCCTTCTTTTACTTCAGGATCCTGTTTGGATGTTCAGGCAAAAGCAACAAAATCTTACCTACTTTTTAATTTCTTGGATGCCTTTTAATCAGACATGGGTGGAAAAAAATAACTCGCAAGTAGTGCAAAGATGCAACCTCTTCTTAATGTGCTTTTGTCATCTCTGATTAAATAGTAGACAGCAAGAGCAACACTGCATTCTGAATCAGCATTGCCCCAAAGTCTTACTTTATCTTACTTCATTTTGCTGATGTGTTTCTAGGTGTTCCTGTTAAGTGCACAATCATTATCTATATTACTTTGCTAAAGAGGTTGCTTGGTATGTACCTCGTAATCAGGCGTCTCCAATCCCAGCCTGAATTGCAGAACGGTGTTTGTACTGGGATGCACTTCTGCTTAGCATGTAGCAGGTTGTTTGAATTAACTTGTGCTTTTTATGGACACCGTTCCCTGTGATTGTCCCAGTCTACTGCTGTCACATTAGTCTGTCGGTGGAAACAGATGCCACTTAATTAGACTACAAAAACCTTTGTCTCCATTAATTGAAGGAACTTGCAGCTAAACTCTGTTTTTTTCCAAAGCTTTTCTACCTTGCTATTCAAGGAAAGTTAACTTCTTTGAAAGTAGAGATTTATTTTTTATGTAAGTTTACCTCTAGCTCTGTTCAGCTTGTTTGTCTTGGCTGACAGGAAGGACTGAGATGGGCTCCTTGCACCCAAAACCTCTTCCATTTTTCAGGGAAAAGAATCTAACCATTATCAATTTCATCTTGTGTTCTAAGTTGTTGCTGAATTAGCAGAGAATCTGCAGCTCATATGGGGGCTGTTTCTTACATCTTTCGAGCAATGTCTGCTAGCAGAGAGCAACAGATAGGAAATGTTTTTCCTTGAGGCTGTATGAGAGTGACTATGTCTCCTACTTAGGTGTTGCATAAGAACTAATAGTTGACATTGAGCCAAACACATTAATAGTTACATTCTTCCCAGCTCCAGTTATTTTGGGATCTGGGTAACTTTGACCATGATGGTGTAACTATGATAATTCTAAACACCAACAGACACCAATGCTGTGATTTCATCACCATCAGAGGCATTCATCCGACTGTCAGGATTTTAAAAGCGTTCAGCTACAGTTACTGGTTGTACTGAACATATTCTTGTCTTGGCACCAAGGAATTGATTAAATTACATGCATGTTCTTGCAGGCTCCAAGGGGAAAAATGTCCATCTGCAAATGTTTGGAGGAGGAGACGCTCCAGTTATTTAAGCATAGGTGTTTAGGACCATTTTATAAGCTTAGGTTATTGAAGATATCTATGGAGGGTAGGCAGATAAAACACAGCCTACAGCAGACCTATATTCTCTAATTTCTAACTGGGTGTGGCAGGGGCAGGGCATCTGGAGACAGAAACTTGTGTTTTCTGGGAATTGAGTCAGACCTATAGATTGCTTGCATATTTTTGCCTGGTTTTTTTCTTTTTTCATGATATTGGCTCTCTAAAAGAGCAGAAGAAGGGTCTCTCTCATCCAAGTATTCTCAGCATCCTGAATCTAACTGAAAGGAAGAAGTGCTGCCCGTGTGTATGTTTCCTTACTCATAGGTGTTCTCTCAACAGTCTTTAAAAGAATGGAGGCATGTAAAGGAAGAATCTTTTTTCCCCAAAAGCCTCAAGATGTTTTCTGTCAATACACAAAGTATTCTGTTTGGTTACTGTCATAGTAACTATGTAAAAAGTACAGTGTTAGGCCCAGTTATGATCAGTAAATTAAGCTTTTTAGTTCTCTTTTTGAACCTGAAACATCCAAAGAGAAATGAAACATCGTAACTTTGTCAGGGAACTTACTGAAATATTTTCACACCATATCAAACCATATTAGCCTATTTTCTCTTTTTACTTCTGAAACCTAGTAATTTCAGAAGTTGTCAATGCAAGTTGATAAGAGGCCCAAACTGAAACAGGGGGGAAAGTTACATGTTCTAATTCTGATAGGAAAAATGCTTTTTGGGAAACATAAACAGGAAGCTTGGCTAGAGTGATTGGCTGCTCATCTCTCTCCCAGCTATTTTTTTTTCCCCTGTTTCCACAGTTACTGTAATTTTTGAAAACCATAAACAGACCTCTTCCTATGTTTATAAAAGGGCTTATAAAGTTAAGATTTGTTGTGCTTTGCATCTAATTTGTTTGTTTGTTGTAGATAGTATAGCTGTGCTTTCAAGGTATTACGCTTCCTTTCTAAAGCACGAAGTTCTAAACTTTATTTGGCTCTGAAATGTGTCCTAGAGTTTCTCATAGTAAATCCTTTCTTGTGTTTTCTGGATCATAACCTTGGGGCAAGTCTACTGTTTAATGGATTAGGAAAGGCAATTGTTGGATATTTTGTTTGGTTGTTGTTTTTCTTGCCCACTTATCCAATGAAAATTGGCACAAGAGAAAGCAATCTTTAAGTATCTTCATAAAGTCTATATTGCTTTTGCAATTCCACTGATAAAATGTTTTGCATCAAAAGAAGCATACATTTATGTCAAATGTTTTTGCTGCTCAAAGGCCTGGCCAACACTTTATCTGTGCGTTGTAAAATTCAACAGGAAGAGATGGAATATGTTGAACTCTTAGCAGCAGAAAAACACCAGGTTGAAGCCCTTAAGAACATGCAGCACCAAAACAAAAGCCTGTCGATGCTTGATGAAATTCTGGAAGATGTCAGGAAGGCAGCTGATAGATTGGAAGAGGAAATAGAAGAGCATGCCTTTGATGACAACAAATCTGTAAGTGATGCTTCAGACTCAGTCATTTCATTGGAGTGCATTTATTTATAGTTGGTGTTTGCACTATGTGTGTCTCTTGTCTTATATAGTTGTTAGGATTTTAATGATTGATAAAGAGTGAGCAAACAGGAGTAATTGTTCCTTTTTGCTAGTGATTTCTGTGGTTTTGATTTGAAAGTCCTCCCTGCAGCTGTCACTTTGTCAAGAGACAAGCGTAGTCCATCTCAGTGATACAGGACGTGAGAGATATGGCATCTCTGTGCTGGTGGGGACTGTGATGGTTGGACTTGGCAGGATATGGAGTTACCACGTTAAGCATTGTCTCCACTTTTTCATTTTCTTGAGAAAGTTATGGGAGAACAAGAATCCTTGCTGTTGGTTTTCATGGTCTGGGAAAAGATGTATTGTTCAAAGGAAAGACCTGAAATGTGTTTGTGGTGTTACTTTCTTCACGTCTGACTTCCTCTGCTTTTTGGGCCTTGGCCTACCTGCAACTGATCCTTGTTTTTATGCTGCATGATGGGACAGTATCCTTCAGGTAAGGCTGTGTGTTTCTGGAGGCAGGAATGTGTCAGTTTATTCTAGTGTCCCATTTTGCCATCCTCAGACTCCCTAAATTGGCTCTGTTTGCATAAACATGGATTACTGTTTATTTGGCTTCTGCTCTTCGGAGGTTTTTGTTGATTTCCAGGTTGACTCCCGAGGTGAGCATAGCTCTTGAGTTCTGCTGAGGAGGCAAATTTCTCTGTGGCAGAGATCCAAGCCGTGTGTTGTTTTGGGGTTTTTTTTTGGTTTTTGGGTTTTTTTGGTTTTTTTTTTTTTTGTAGTAGTAATGCTCGAATCGAGAGAAAGCGAAAGCAGCTTTTTTTATTTGGTGTACGGCAGATGAGAGCGATTGTGCCCTGCGGGAGTCGCACCTGGCAGCGCCCGCGGCGGGCGGGGCCGGGCCGGCGGGAGCGCCCTCTGCTGTCCCGCCGGGGGAGAACGGCCCTGTCGGGAGCCGGGGCGGGCGTTTTCCTGCGGCGCCTGGGAACGGGCAGAACGCCAGCGCGGCCCTGTTCTCCCTGGCATCGTCTTGCTTTTCTGCTTGTAGCTCCATCCATGAAAGAAAAGGAATCGTGAAATGCAACCTGGAGGACTACGTACTTCTCCATCATTGCAAGGAACATTCTTTTAAACTAAAACAGTAATCAATATTCTGATAAAGATATACAGGCTTCTATTAAAATATAGCCAAATAGTGAAGTGTAGCAGGTAAAAGTGAAAAAAAATCTCCGCTACAACCTGCATTCAAGAATTGCTGTTTTGAGAAATAAAATCCTGAAAGTAACTAGGTAGAAATAGTTCTTCTAATCTCTTCTTCAAATTTACAAGATAGTGACCTTTTCTAGGCTTGGAATGCATTCTTTAGTTCCAATTTTTGTGAACTGATTATCACTTTGTAATCTCCAATTGGTTTTGTTCAAGGTAGTAAAATGTTACTTTTAAAGACATCAAGTTTTGATAAAGGGATTGAAAGAGTTTAGAGAAGAAACTTCCTTTATTTTTAGTTGGTGTCAACAAATTCTGTAGAAACTTCAAGCACAGCTAATAGTCTTTCCCTTTTTATGATACGCTTAATTGACTCTTTTTTTTTGTTTGTTTGATTATTTGTTTTCTTTTTCTTAAAGGTAAGAGGTGTAAACTTTGAAGCAGTTTTAAGGGTGGAAGAAGATGAAGCCAACTCCAAAAGAAATGCTTCAAAAAGAGAAGTAGAAGATGACTTAGGTCTTAGTATGCTTATTGATTCCCAGAACAATCAATATATCCTTACTAAACCCAGAGATTCAACCATTCCTCGTGCTGATCATCATTTCATAAAGGTAACAATTTTAGAGACATTCTAGTCATTTACTTTTGGATTTAGTCCGACTAGTTTGCATGTCAGTACTACTTGGTTGGAGTGAGTATACTTTCAGTATTTGTCTCTCTAAAGTTTTCCCAGCATTTGTGACTCCCCCATCTGTGGTGATTTGGCCATGTGTTCCCTGCTCTTAGGATTGTCTTCACAAGACTGATCATGATGCCATGTTGAATTCTCTCTGATATTATTTGGTTTATCTTGTTGCACCTTTGTGGCACTGTCTCTTCTCTCGGACTACAAAGTGTTAAAGCTACTGCTATGCTTAATAAGCCACTTGCATGTTGGCAGTAGAGAGAATTTATCTGGTTGTGCCTTGTGATGAAAAAAGGGATACTGGAAAATATATAGACATGGTAGAGTTTTGATTGTATTTGTGCTTCATATAGAATAACTGGATTGGGATTTTTGTTTTAATTATAAAACCCTGTAACAGTTCTGTTTCACCATCTTGTTTTAATGCAAGGTGTCATTCCACCCAGGAAATTCTCCAGGAAATTCCCCACTTTCTATAACATATTTAAAATATTAAAAATTCATTAAAAGCCCCCCAGTTACTTAAGGGCACTACCTCATCTGCTTCATCTGAAAAACTGCTGTGCTTACTCCTGCAAAAGCACTGAGGTTAGTTTAGAGAAGTTTTGTTTTCTTTTCAAAGGAAGTAGTCTATATTTAATTTTACAGCGGCATTTATCTTTGGAAAGATAATAATAGTGTTCAATTTCATCCCAAATTTGTGTGTCCTTTATATTAATGCCTTTGTAAATCTTATGTATTTAGGATATTGTGACAATAGGAATGTTGTCTTTGCCATGTGGCTGGCTGTGCACAACAATAGGATTGCCAACCATGTTTGGATATATCATCTGTGGAGTACTCTTAGGACCCTCAGGACTAAATAGTATCAAGGTAAGCATGCAAGTTACTTCTTGACTGATTTAATTTGTTGAAGTCTTTAAAAGTAGTTTTAAAAGAATATGGTATTGCCAATCTCAAATGTATTTTAAAAAAAGATATCCCCAAACCTGAACCTTTGCAGGACGCCTTCAAATTTTGTCTTTGAATCATTTTGTTTTCAATCTTTTTTTTCTTCTGTAAAATTATGACAACTGTTGAAAATGAAAACTGAAGGTTGTGTGTTGTGGAAGTTTTATGTCAGGTTTTTTTTTTCCTTTCTTTCTTTTTGACTTTCGTAATCATAAAGCATCACAATTTAGAGCCAAATTATTTAAATGACATAAAATATGTAGAGACTTGCAAAAAGTTAGTGTTGACAGTGGAGGAAACATTTAAAACAAATAGTTCCCCAAGTAACATAGCTCGGCTTTCTAGAGAGTTGTTTTGCACCTCTGTAGTGCTTTCATCCGCCCTAGTCCCCCTATTCCTTTCCCAGTACCCTGCCCACATTCCTGAAGTCTTTTGAACCTTTTTAACTGCATCACGTGTACCCTGATTACTGGCTCCTGCAAAACCGTGAGCTGTGGTTGGCTGGACATGTTTTGATTAGTGCTCTGGTGTGCATTAACAGATTGTTTAGCCAGCAGGCAAAACAGAACACATGTTAGGGCTGTGTGGTAATGTCTGCTTAAGTTGCATATGTCTATTGCATTGATATCCATGAAACCACTTGGAGCTTACTGTCTTTGCAACATCTGCTCTTACGTGGGCTTCTGTTGAAAATGATTGTTGGGCTCAAAAGTAAGTAGGGATTAGTAGAAATTGTAGGATTTTGTCGATCTTGTATTGGAAGAGATTAAATAATCTCAACCTCTGTGTTGTACCTAATTTCTGGAAAGTTTGACCACTTACACTGAGAAACAAGTTTGTAAGCTTGGCGTTAGAAAGAGACCCAACAAGGAATTTTCGGAGAATTACCTTGAAGAAGATGATGTGGTCAGAACAGATGGAGAAGTTTCTTTAGGACAGTTTAAGTGAGTTGCCTTTTTCTTGTGGAGCTGTGATTAAACATTATTCATCTGGATAATACTCATGTTGACTGAGTCTCTTGTGTTTGGTCTCTTCTGCATTTCCTAAAAAAGTTGAATGTCTGAGGAACTGAGAAGGCAGGCAGATTCTAATCTGGCAGAAAGGATAGTTTCCATCCCCACTTCTGTAATTGATGATAAACCTTGTTTTTTTTTACTCTGGCCTGTAAATATGTAGAAAATAAATACTAGGTTTTTAAAATAAAATAGAGTATTTCAGTCAACTGCCTGAATGCGTCCGGGCTGACCAAAAGGTAAATAATGCATAGTGTTAAGGGCATTGTCCAAATGCCTCTTAAACACTGACAGGCTTGGGGCATCAATCATCTCTTTAGGAAGCCTGTTCCAGGGTTTGACCACCCTCTCAGTAAAGAAATGCTTCCTGATGTCCAGTCTGAACCTTTCCTGGGGCAGCTTTGAACTGTTCCCATGCATCCTGTCAGTGCATACCAGTGAGAAGAGCTCAGCACCTCCCTTTTCACTTGCCCTCCTCAGGAAGCTGTGGAGAATGATGAGGTTGCCCCTCATCCTGCTTTTTTCCAAGCTAGGCAAACCCAGAGTCCTTAGCTGTTCCTCACAGAACATTCCTTCCAGCCCTTCCACCAGCTTTGTCCTCTTCTGGATGCATTCAAGAACCTTCACATCCTTCTCAAATGCTGGGACCCAGCACACAGTGCCCCAGGTGAGGCCACACCAACACTGAATACAGCGGGATAATTTTGAGTGACTAGTGATGCTCTGTTTGATGCACCCCAGGGGGGGGTTTGCCCTTTGGGCTGCCAGAGCTCTCTGCTGACTCACACTGAGCCTGCTGTCCACCAGCACCCCCAGATCCCTTTCTGCAGGGCTGCTCTTCAGCCACTCCTCTCCTAATCCATACTTGTGCCTGGCATTACCCCATCGTGGTTAAAATTTTGAATTTTTAAATAATTTCCTCCCATTAATTATTGCCTAATGCTCCAGTGTATCTACATCCCTCTGCAAGGCATCTTGTCCCTCAAAAGAGTCAACAGCACCTCCCAGTCTGGTATCACCAGCAAACTTGCTAGTGGTGCCTTCAACTCCTTCAATATATATATGACAGAACTGGCCTGAGAACTGAACCCTGAGGGTACACCAGTTGCCAGCCAGAAGTATCCCCATTTTTTGTAGTGATTAGGAAGACAGCCACTTTTCTTGCTGTTGGACCCTTCTCTCTGAAGCACAAAGGCTGGTAGTTGTGCTGGTCTGAGAGATGGATATGTGGAGCCTGTAGGATGGAGAGCAGGACAGCAACCACAGTCTAGCAGAAGGTTATACCAATAGACCAAGAAAATAACTAGCAAGAAGTAGCTTCTGGAATGCAAGCCTTGGGGATTTAATGGTACGTGCATAAAACATAACCTTTTTTTTTTCAACCAGCAAGTAAACTTACTGTTAAGGAAACTTCCCAGTCTGACCATTGATGAGAGTCTCTGGCCTCTCAGTGTCCATTCACTTTTGTGGCCTTGGTTATCCCAAAGGTTAGCAGTTCACTGACACTTGTTGCAGGTTCCCACTGAGAGTTCAATCTCCATCTCAATCTGCAGCTTGCCAGCCAAGCGACTTGGATCAGATGTATTCCTCAACACTTACTGAGAACAATGCATGTGTGCACGTTGGGTGACCAGCACTCTCCAACCAAATTCTCACCTAATATCAGCCAGGTGATGGGAAAAATAATTGCACCCTAAAGGTGCTATGGGAACTTTGGATGTCATATGAGCAGCAAGTGAACGACCTGTGGAAGCATAATGAGAATCAATTTGTTTTGTAGTGTACTTAAAATTTTGTATTTTAAGTAGACTGCTGTGCACTGATTTTTTTTAATTTTTTTTTTCTAAGTCTATTGTACAGGTGGAGACATTAGGAGAGTTTGGTGTATTCTTCACTCTCTTTCTAGTTGGTCTGGAATTTTCTCCTGAAAGATTAAGAAAGGTACTTTTGTATAATATCTCTGCATTAAAGGATTTAATTGCTAATTACTGAAACTACAGGTTTTAGTTATATTTTAGATTTTTACACACTCCCTATAATGCACTAGTTTAACTTTGTACATTTTTGAAAAGACAAATGTGACGTTTGCTTCTGCACTTCGGAAAGAACAGAATGCATTATTATTCAGTGTCTCAAAAACCCCTACGTTTATTCCTTATTTTAATAAAAGAGTTTGATTACTAGAAAAATCTCTCACAGTTTGACAATCCATCTCTGCTTTATTTTAATGTGCAGTTGCTGTTATGGAGTGTCAGTGATGTTTGCCATTCCTGTTACGAAGAAATCAGAAAGTTTAAGTACTGCATACTGAATTGATATGCATACTCTACTGGCTAATAAACTGATTAAGCAAGTATGTTAACACAATCTGGAATATTAAATGATGTGGCCATCAGAATTCAGCAAAAACTACAAGTTTCTTTTGGTCTTAATTTAAAAAAAAAAAATTATAAACCAGCTAGAATTTTAATAGTGGAAAATATGGCTACAGAAGATGTGAAGACTGTATGTAAAGAACTGCACAGTGTGATGAGTTCCTAAACTGATGGTTGTGAGTTCATGATACTATAAAAGCTTTAATTGAAATATATTACAATTTATGACCATTCATCTTAATCTGCTACTTCTAGTCTGTCTGAAGTCCAAGATAAAGATCAGTAATTCAAGCCTAAACTGTAGTAGGTAAATTGCTGCTTCAGAATTGCTTGTGCACTAGTTTGGAGTGGGTTACTGGTATTGGTGACTGCCTTTGCCACACCCTTTTTTTTCCTCATCTTAGAATCACATCAAATAACTGGTCTTGCATTTGATGATTTTAATGTATTTTAACCCATACTGGACCTTTGGCCCTTAATTTTTCTGTGACCTTTGGGAAGTTCACCTGGTTTCTGGTAGGGAGTGTTTTGGCATAGAGTATCTACTCGGTGTAGTAGCTTGGGAGTTTTAGGTGCTATAGTGTGACAGTCCATTGCTCTGTGCCCCAGTACTACAGCCCCAAATCACACATCTTTAACTGCTTACTTGCAATGAAAAACGTTGTAGTTTAACAGTGAGAAAAGTGTCATAAAAACTTCTTTTCTTCCCAAGGTATGGAAAATATCTTTGCAAGGACCCTGCTACATGACAGTTCTGATGATTGCCTTTGGTTTACTATGGGGCCACTTGCTCCAAATTAGACCAACGCAGAGCGTCTTCATTTCCACTTGTTTGTCTTTGTCAAGCACACCACTGGTGTCCAGATTTCTTGCAGGTAGTGTTCGAGGAGATAAAGAAGGTAAATATGACTTTAAATATGGACTACTGTAGTATCTAATAAAATTTGATATGAGCTGACTTTGTAATATTATAAGAGAAGCTAGTTAAAAAACCAAAACAAAACCCACTGTTAAGCCTGGTTTACAAGCAATCATCCTTGTTTAACACTGGCCAGTGTTGTGTGTATTCTTGCTGGGAAGTGTACTTGCTTTGTACATAGCCAGTCCTCTGGGCAAAGACAGTGTAGTACAACCAGTGCCCTCCATTAAGAACTGACTTTACTGAGGGTCTGAAATTCTTGAACTTTTTAAGAGGTTACCAGATTAGCCCACTGCTACCTGTCATCATGGCAGAAAGGCTAATTTAAATAATTCACATCCTTCTTCAGGAAACAGAAACCAGTTCAGATGGTCTTTCATAGCTAATAACTCTTCAAATAAGTACCTTCAAGGACCATATTTCTAGCTTCTCAAATACTTCTAAATGTTTCCTTTTGAAATTTTTGACATCCTGCTTTCTTCCACTTAAATCTCCCTTATACAAGTTGTGTTAAAGTACTCCTCACCCTCTAGAATATTCATCCTAATGCCAAAATTCAAAGTGTGTGTTTTACACATGCTGGCTTGTATGTGTGTTTTCAGAATAAAGCCTCTTTACTCTCAGTAGAGAAGTTTCACTAAATGCATAACTAGTGCTTAACTGCTAAGCAAAGTCTATGTTTTTACTGTGTAACAGAAGTTTCATATGAATATTTTGTTTGTATTTTAATGTCTTTATAGATACATTTTAATATACCTACTAGTGGGGAAAAAAAGTCCCTAGACTGCTTTGAGTGACCTTCAGCCCATTGAGAGCTATACTGGGCTTCCATTGGATTAAGCCTTTTCTAGATTTCTGAGCATTTGCAAGCATTCATAGTTTCTCATGACTGTTTCCTTGACCACTTTGCTGGTGTACAGGGGACATTGACTACAGCAGCGTACTGCTTGGCATGTTGGTGATGCAGGATGTGCAGCTTGGTTTATTTATAGCTGTCATGCCTACACTTATTCAAGCAGGAGTGAGCACATACTCCAGGTAAAAAAAAAATTATTGTATGGGTCTTCCCCCTACCCCGTGCAATTGCTGTGTAGATTACCAGTATGAATGTGAGAGCACTGCAGTTAGTGTCAGTTCCATGGAAAATAGGCACGTTGCTGGATTTCCTTCACTGTTTTACTTGTCGTGAAGTAGAAACTTGTAGTAGTCATACAAAAGTAGTTGTATGAAAATAATCTCTTTGCTATAGCTGCTTTTAGTCCTAAGTGATAATTAAAATTGGAAAGTTTGTTATTTAAAAAAAATAAGTGAATTTCCTCATTTACTTTATTCCCTCTGGCCAAAGACTAAGCGATAGTATTATTGTGTCTGATGGCTTACCTTGGAGATCAGTCAACAAAAATCTTTTTGAGTCAATGTGGAAGTAAATTCTAGGCTGTAAAAGAGGTTTCTGGGCACTCTGCAGATTTAGTCTTAATCTTTTTTGCTGATGTATCTAAATACTTTTCTGTAGCTACTCAGTTTTGAGCATTTATGTATTTAGATCTTTTTATTTACAGGGAGCTGGTTGGGAAGTATGAGAGCACCTGAAAGAAACTTTTTGTTCTTCTCTTCCAGCATTTTCAAGGAAATTCTGAGAATATTGATACTGATTGGCCAAATTCTGTTTTCTCTGGCTGCTGTTTTTCTTCTATGTCTTGTTATAAAGACTTATCTCATAGGACCGTATTACCGCAAGTTGCACACAGAAAGCAAAGGGAACAAAGAAATCCTCATTCTAGGAATAACTGCATTCACGTTCCTTATGTTAACGGTAATCTTTTAAATTAATAAAACATTTTTATGCATGTGGTGTAGTTTACTTCATCAGTATCACAAAAGCCATCGCACTTACTGTTACTGCATATACATGTGCCTCTGTAATTATTTGGTTTTAAAATGTTTTAAAACAACCCCCAAATGTGCAGATTCCTGCATTATAGCACATATGAGTAAGAAGAGATGAAATTTGAATGTGAATCAGCTGAAATTCTGCTGTTAGCTTTTAATACAGCCAGTTTAGGAATCATGATCTGAGTTTTAATTGTGGGCTACTTCATGCATTTGAAAATAATTTAGAATGGGTTTTGAGATACTGATAATGTCTGATTGTGACATTTGCTCACAAGTTTCTTCTCAACAGCGAATTCTCAACATGGTTTTTATTATAAAATAATTTTCTTTTTGTGTGGGAGACACGTTTTGGGATGAAGTTAGAAAAGTAGAAAAGTGCCTTAAGCTTCATAGATTTTGATTAACCCTATTGGGTGTGGTTCATTTTCCCCTGAATTTTCCTTATTTGTTTCTGTGTCATGTTTCAGCCCTCTGAAAAACTCTGCTGCTGGGGAGCAGAATGTGACAGTTGCTTGATAATGTTGTGGGTTTGACACTCCATTATCCTGAATGTGCAGACTGTTACATCCTCTGAGAATAATTAAGCCCAAAAGTTCCTGTGCCTGTTTTCTAGGGATGTTTGCTTAGTTACTGCAGTCCAACAAGGGAAAGCTGACCTTCTTCAGGAAGAAGGTTAAAAAGAAGTTAGTTTGTGAGACCATAGCTTTACAGTTAGTGACTTCTGTTGTATAAGTTAAAAATGCCGTTGCTCTAAACAGCTATTCATATTTCAAATGTGTCCTCTAATAAGAGAAGAAACAAAACTACTTTCTCCTTTTTACTTTCTAACAAGCAAACATTACACTTGTAGAACAACTTCAATAGAAACCAGCAAACAAACCACAGAAGTTGTGTAAAATATTATGGTATCTAGAAGCAGTTTAATTAAAGCCATGGCCTACGTAGAATTGGGCTTATTGTACCCAAATTGCATTTCAAATATACAAGGAGTTTGTCTACATGACTTTACACGATACATGTGTGTACACAAACATGGGGGAGAGAATATGTTTGAGTTCGTTGGATTTATACTGCAAAACCAAAAAGCTTCTTCAGCGTTTTCAAAATTCTTTCCTTTTAAAGTTGATAAATAATTTATCAAAGGGAATGGTACAAAGGATACTGCAGGTAACTTCAGTGAACCAGTTGAGATGCTTGATATTCGCTGACACTGATAGATTCATTATAGTAATGGTGCAAGTTATAATTTGAACACACAAACTTAAAAAAATAAGAAAAGTAAAAAAGTATTTGCTTGTTGAGTTGAATAGATGAACAAACAAATCTTCTGGAAAACCAATCTTAATTGGTATAGATGCTGTACTATGTCAGGAATACAAACATAGGATGGGTGATTGCAATCTAAGCTGAAAAAAATATTGCATGTGTTTGGAAAGGTGAGATTAAGGTTTTTGGGTGCCAGGTAGGAAAACAATTAAAACTGTCATGCATTCTGCAAAGATCTTTCTCCTTGGAAAACCAAGCTTAATATTGAAGGAGGTTGTACAGTTAATCTGCAAACACAGAATTCTCTATACTGGTGTAATTCTAAAAAAGCTTTTGAATTTGTAGAGGAGCACTAAGAGAGTGCCTATTTTAGTGTCCTTAACCAAAGACAACTCTGTGATTCCATTTGGAAAATTTGAGATATGTTTTTAAATAAAATATTTTAACTCACTGTCTAGCATTGTGAGTTACTCCACAGGACACATCCTTTCCAAGACGTGAAAAAGAGAGTAGGAATGATATGGTCTTCCTGCCTCATGCATATAGTTACTTATTATGTGCTTCAGTGTTGGCTGTGTTTCTGGGGTCCAGCTAAGCTTGTTCTCTATTTGGATTAATGTGTAACACCAGCACACATAATGCTCATTATATATAAACTTAGTTTATTTTACTTGGTTCCTGTGTTTGAAAAATCTCAGATGATTAATTAAACAAGAATTGTCATTTCCTTGCTGATAAGGGCAAATTCTGTATGGGAGAAAAAGAGGGAAGATGAGACAGAAGAGGTTCCTGTACTGCAATGCGAGTAAGCAATTTTCATGTAAGGATTATCCTGTCAGTTGAGGAGCTTTTGTGTATGGTCATGACTTTTGAGCATTTCTGAACTTGGCTCACTTGGATAACATTGCAACTTGTTACACCTGAAACATATTTTAGTAAGACTTGAAGCTTAAGATACCCTTTCTGTTCCCAGTATTCTCAGAAATAATTGAACTTCCCCTCCTTTTTATCCTTCAACTGGTTAGGCGGACTGGGGCTGGAAGGTGGGGATTGTGTCAAGTGCCAATCCTGTAATAGTATTGATGACACCGAGACAGTTGTGCATCTTTGAATCACGTACCTTGTCTTCGGTAACAAAGATTCAGTAGATCATTATTGGACTTTCAGCAACTCCTTTTCAAGCTTTGAGTTATGCAGATAGTGGTTGGTTGGTTTGTTTTCATTGGTGAACCGTTCTCCTGAATTGTAACATAAGGAACAAATCTAACTCAGGGTTTTAAACATGACCATTCAGGATCAATGGCCAAACTGGTAGTTGCAAGTCAAGATATATACCAGGATGAGGTGAAGAGTATGTCAGCCTGAGTATTCACTGGTGTAGTGTTGCTTTTTTATGTTCTGTATGTACAGAAACATTACAAGAAAAATTGTTTTAAACGCTGTCCTGATAATGAAGTGCTGTATTGGATACCTGCAGGACAACAGTAGTCAGTTGTATTGTGTTTTGAAACTGAAGTTGTTGAATGTTATTAGGGAAATGGAAAAATATAAAACCTGATCTGACAAGAAAGACAGCAGTTACATTTACATGTTTATAGGACTGTGCATACACATGGAGGAAAAGTGGCTTCTGGTTTCACTGTCTGATGGTTGATGCGGGATGGTGACAGCAAATGGAGGGAAATTGCCAGTTTGCTTTATATACCAAAAAGAAAATGTTATTGTAGTACTTTACGTATGAAAATGTACAGGGGCTCTTCTGCAGTTTCTTATGAATATTATTACTAGTATTGGAATATCATTCTTTGCTTGCCTCAAGTACTTCTCAGTGGCTTATAACCTGCTTATGAACTCTTTTCTAACAATTAAAAGAAGATTAAGGAAGAACTATAATTTAAAACATTCTAGTTAATTATTTCATAAAATACAGCTGAGATAGAGTTTTTACAAGGTTCACTAAAAATTGTTTCCATTTCCATTACAGCTTTACTTTCTTGAAATGCAAGCTTAAAATTCACCTCTTTACTCTTGAGCAGATTTAAATTACTAAAACATGAAATTCTAATACGTTTATTTCCAGCAAAATTTTATTTAATTTTACTGGTTTACCATATTCATTAAGCTTGTATGGTGATTAAAGAGTAGCAAGAAGATAGACACCATTAGAGAATATAAGCAGAACAACTGCTGAACAGATGGTTGAGATTCGCGCGGAACATGTTATAGCAGTAATGTTAATTTCTTTATTTATTGATGTGGTAGAACATTTGAACATAAAAATCCAATATTCTAGTGAAAGCAAAGCAATCCTTTCTGTATTAGAGTAAAATAGGACCTTTGAATACAACTGAAAACTAAGTTGTACTGAGAAAAACATGTAAACTGACAAAATTTTTCACATAATTTTGACTGAAAAAGCTTTCTATAATGTAAGAGTTGAGAGGAGGACAGTGCAAAGCCCAGGGGTTAGTAATCGCTAAAGCCCTGTTTGGTAAAGGCAGAACATGAGAAGTGATGCAAGCAGAGAGGGAATACTAAACGCTCAATACCTTCCGGGCTTTGCTTAGGTAAGAAATTCTGCTGCGAATGCCTTCCTGCCAGTAAAACAAGTCCTCTCTAGTATGTGTGTGCACATGTGCCCCTACATTATATATAATAAACCCTGATGCTGCAGTTTCAGCTGAGGAAATGTGTCCACTTTTAGGTAATACTATGGAACAGCCAGAGACCAAGATGGGAATTGTAAAAGGAATCTCTGTATACAGCTGCATATAAAAGTTGGACTTGATGATCTCAAAGGTCTTTTCCAACCTAGTTGATTCTACAAATCTGAAGAACAAACTGGAGGAGGGGGAGAGAGTATTAAGAAAATTATGTAATTTTTGGTTTTTTTCTTGCTCTCTGATGCACTTTACACTTTTTTGTATATAGAGTGACCTACAGATTTTGTAGACCTGAAGTTGTGTAGTACCCAGAGACTAGACAAGAAATAGTAAAATTTGCCTATTTTTTTACCAGGCCCTTGAGCTCATACTTGGCTTGCCATAGACTGAAGGAACGTAATTCAGTTTTTATGCTGTGGGACCACATTCTCAGACATGCAGTTTGCTCCAGTTATGTCTGATGCTTTCTGAACAAACATGTTTCTTCCACACTCAAATTGCTCCTTGCTTGAAGAGTGATTCTCACAATAGTGCAGTATCATGCAATTCTGGTACAATATATGCTACATCTCTTCTTATATGGTAACCTAATCATGTGCAAGGGAATGTTTGAAATATTGGCTATAAAAGTTTTGATGTGGAACTCTGTTGCAGCTGATAACCTAAGTGTGGGAAGATTATAGCTGAGTAGTAAAAATAATTCCAACTTTATTTGAATAGGCTATATTGGATCTTAATCATCCACAAGAGGCTGTGACTTTTAAAACAACTGATGTATGATTGAGAAGAAATTAAATGTTTCCTATTCATAACTGTTTCCTTTATTTTATTCATCTCTTGGTGGTTTTAAAGTCCTTCATGTATATATTGCCTTCTTCCCTCTTACAATTTCAAATTGCTCTGAAAAGCACTGAAATTCATTTTGCTTTAAAATGAGAATAACATTATTTTGCTTGCTTTGCATGATCAGCAACTAATTATATTAGTTGAGAGAACCAATTTGTTACCTTAAATATCTTGCAATAAATTACAGAGTGTTACCACAAATGCAGTTATGTGATGAGCATTCAGACATTATTACTTCAATACACAAAAGTCTTGGGACTATTTTTAGGTGGCATTTTATGCATAGCATGTAGACTTGTTTCTTGTATCTTTTACATTCCTCCACTAGTTTTACGTCACCTGAGTTTTTGTTTAATATCTTACAGTATAACACCATTCAAGATTGATGAATGGTGTCCATAAATGTACTATAGTGTATTCTTGCTTAATCTAAATTAGAATTAAAATAAGTCTTTGGTTTTAAATGTTCTGTTAATATTAATAGCATTGTTCTTTCTCAGCAAGATGACCATCTGCAGCTGAATGATTTTGAAGTAATTATTTTAAAACATATTTTATACTATACCATACATTGGAAGGGCTGCTTGCTTTTTTTTTTTTAATGTTCCAGGCATTGCCTTAAGCAGTTGGCTTTGTGTTTTGTTTAGTTTCTTTACATGCGTTTCATCTCTTCTTCTAGTACTGCATTAAAATATTAAAAAAGAATGAAGCAGTCTGAATTCTTTCAAGCAGACATTGTGCTTCATTTCAGCAGTTTACTTCACGCACTTAAATGAATCTCTATTCAGTAAAGCACACAGGCACATTTGAACCAAATTTACGATAATAAAATGTAATTTATGCCGGGGACTTCTGATAGATTGAGACTCTTCTCCCAAATATAAGCTTAGATTTTCATTTTTTCCATCTTGTTTGACAGCTGGAAAATATCCTGTTCTTACTGCTTTATTTCACAGCCTCAATGTATTATGTAATCCCGACTCCGAAGATGTTGTAGTCTCTCTTGGACACGTGACATCAGATGCTGTCCTTAAGAGCAACACAAAACGTTACCGTGTAGATTAAGAAATTAATTTTTGTTTTTGTGGGAAAGGAGGTAACATAAAGGGAGAAACTAGTTTTGTGAGTCTTCTGTATAAATACAATACTGCAGAACACTGAAATACATACATTGAATTCTATTTGTTGTTGAACTTGCATAAAGACAGTAATTTCCTGTATTTCGTATAATGTAAAGTTCTATAGTTTCACTGTGAAATGGTATATAAAGTCACTCAGAAACAGATTCTCTGTTGTTCCTTAACAGATCACAGAGCTGTTGGATGTTTCAATGGAGCTGGGATGCTTCTTAGCCGGAGCTCTGATCTCTTCTCAGGGTCACATGGTTACTGAGGAGATTATGTGCTGTATTGAACCAATACGTGACTTTCTTGCCATCATTTTCTTTGCATCTATAGGTAACTTCCAGGAAAACTTACTTTAAAATATTTTTTATATGTATATAATATTAAATAATGTTATGTTTATACTATATAAAATATATATAATATATAAAAACATTGCTTACAATGTGAGTGAGGAGAAAAAAAATGTCTGTAATGTGAGGGGAGGAGATAGATTTTATTTTGTTAAAATACTATACTGTTAACTGACCACAATCTCGGTTTGCCTTTGCTACTACTTTTAAATGTAATATTCAGTTTCAGAAGTCATTTTGATGTTGTACTCCCAAGTCTTGTTTTAGTGTCAGTTTTCCAATGTTAGTTCTGAAATCATCCTATTTAAAACATGTAACTAAAAATTTTAAGGCAAAAAAGTGTTGGTTTGGGTGTTGATTTGTTGGGGTTTTTTTGAATGTTGTTCTGTCTTCCCAGCAGCTGTATTTGTAATTTACACTGAAATTTTATTACTATATTGAGTCAATTGGTAGAGTAGATTTCAGATTTTTGTTACTTGGTTTTCTATAGAAGCAGAATGTCATATAATTTTTTGTAGCTTGTTTCTTTAGAGAGTTAGTTGGGAGGGTGTGATCTGTATGTTCTCAATGCAGGGAAAAAATAATTGAAAGAGGATATATCTCAGACACTACTTGAATGCCAACTGAAATGCAGCATTGATGTACAAGATGAGATAGTAACTCATTATGCTTGATATCCAAAAGGAGTTAACTCAGAATGCTTAGAGTAAATCAGTAACTTCCTTTTGAACTGCTGCATTCTCTAGCTGTCTGTGCATGCCCCAATATGCTTCATCTAAAGGAAACCGGAACACGTTACTGAGGTGCTTGGCAACAGTGGGTGAGGAGACAGGCCCTGTGAAAGCACTTGCCTCTCCCTGTGGAGTGTATAGGAGATGTGTGTCCCTGTGTTGGGTACATCCCAGTGTCTAAGAGGGGGTTTGGGTGTGGCCCGGTGCACAAATCCAACCTCCTTCAACCCATATTTACTCAGAAAGTCTTAGGGTTTGCACTTGGGTTTTTTCAACGCCACCCTTGGTTTTTCTTCTGGTAGGATTTTAAGTTTTTTATTGTTCTTTTTATCTCCATATATTTATTCAGATAACAGTAAAGTCCCATCATCAGCATAATTTTAATGTTTTTACTTATATACCTGTGTATATACCTGAGTATATACTTATATACTCATTGTTTCATAACAGAAACTAAAACTGGTGGCTGTCAAAACAAAAAGGAAATAACCATGCTTTCCAGTCTTAATTTTTTTTTTATCCAGCCCATCATAATAGCTTATGGTGATGAGTCAGATTACTTAGTAATAGATATGTTTATTTGAATAACTTATTTTTTAATAATGGGAGAAAAGTGGTGAGCTTTGGTGAAACTTGGGCCCATATAACTGACAAGCTTGGATGAGTAATTGCTAAATGCTCACAGATGTAAGTTGTTTATGTGTTTCAGTAAAGATGGTGATGGAGTAGATGGTGTTATCAGGGATACAAAGCATGACAAGTGATTATAAGACCAAAGTTAATTTTACAAGGGACTGAACGAAAATACGGTCCTACACTCTTGTGGTTGCATAAATTAAGACTAGAGATAAGACTTTGCTGGAGTACAAGAATATAGCAAGACCTCAATTGGCATGCTAGCAGCACTCCATACAGCCTACATTGTACTCTAAGGAAATTATTTTAGTCGTTCTGTTACAGAATTAAAAAAAAATCTTTTCAACAGATTTGTTGCCATTATAATTGCAAGAAGGGAAGAAAAGAAAATTGCCTAACAAGTTGGAGTGATTTTGCAGAAAATGGGTATTATTCCTGCCTCAGAAGAAAATTAGCTAAAAAATCAGAAGAGCTATGTTATAGGCCTCTGACAAAATGTGACAATGCTTTCTTGTTTAAAAAAAAAAAACCCAAACAAACTTACAAAAACCCCTCCAAAACCAACAAAGAAAGAAGACCCAAAACCCTAACCCCCCCCTCAAAAAAATCCCCTTTCTCACCAAATAAAAATTAGCTCCCCCTCCCCCCTTTCAGTTACTTTTAAATTTTGTGCTTAACAGGAAATTCTGTGGGGTGGCAAGGAGGTAGGTTTTAAACGGAGTGATGTGATGTTGTGAAGAAAACCTGAGTAGAATAAAAAGTATTCCTTAATTTTTCTTCTTACTACATTTCTTTTTAAAGACTTCTTGCTTGCTCTCTACTTACATATGTACACATGCAAATTATACGTATCTATAAATATATAGAGATTTACTATGTGAAATTATGTAAAAGCCACAGGGAAAGATTCTTCTCCCCTGCCTAAAGAGAAGGTTTGTTTGTTACTATATGCAGCAAGCGTATTATAGAGAGCAGTAACATAGAGAAACGCTTGAGATCCTGAGGAACACCACAGCAGTAGTAGCATTTCTGGTCCCTTTAGAATAAAGGCACAAATGGAAAAAATTATCGTAATTGAAAAGTGACTGTAAATACATAATTTGGAAAAGTTCATTCCTATTTTACTTGTCTTAAATGCCTGCTTTTCTGTTCTCACTACAGAAATCTTTCTGATGCCTAAAAGCTGAGCTGAATAGTACTTGTTCATGTAATATCCATAGCAGTGGACCTGCCCTTAGCTTGACCTGTGCAATGGTACTGCTTTCAAATTTGCGCTGGGGTGCATTTGTGGGAATAATGCGCCTCTGCAGTTAGGCATTAACAGCTGCACTTTGAGTTACTCTCTAGCTGTACATTCATTTAGGCTTCTGGGTGTTCTTCAAGGTTCCTGGTGCTCTTCATGCCACCTGCTGAGGTTAGAAACTTCCTGTTCATCTCTGTCTTCACTAGTAGTTTTAAGAGAACATGTTGACCAGTCCCTTAGAGCCACATTTTGGGCATTTTCTTTCTCATTTCTGTTTTGGTACCTAGTACACAGATCTTTACCCATACATAATTTGATTTTGATTACGTTTTAGAAAGATGGAAGGCATCTTTGAGTAGACTGTTTGTTTGACTGTTTTAAAAAAGCTCCAATTTTTTTTAGTCTATGTGTGGAGTATGGAGTTTGAAATTGGGCATCAGGATCCTCTCTGCCACTGGTGAGGTGACAGATTACTTCCACTGACGAGTTGTGTTCTCAATTGGCTGTACAGATGTACCCGTCTGCCAGGTTCCATGTTTCCCTTCTGGGTAACTCCTGTGCTCTTTGTTGGACCTTGAATACAAGATGCTGAAAACCCTTTAACAGATCAGTCTTCTTCTACGGAAGATGGGTGATGCTGACACTGACAGCACGACCACTGTCCAGAACAAACATGCGCATAAGGATTGTCCAATGAGCCTCTTAACATTTCTGTTGAATCTGAGAAAAATCAAAGGAAGATCCCAACTGGAATTCATTAGGTGGCATGCATCACCTCCTTATCCATCCAGCTCTACTGCTCTGTTTTCCTGCATGGAACACGATGGAACTTGAAGGTTTCATGCTTTCAGAACTTACAACAGAATCGAAAGGACTTTACCCTCTGCAGAAATATGAAGAAGATTGGCTTTCCCCTTTGCTCCTTAATGATCTGGCCAGGGTTGTATTACATTTGCTGGCTATGATCCTAGGTTCATTAAGACTCTTAGTAGACAATGCATAGCTAACATGATTTTTCTGAGTGATGTCCTGTCTTGAGGATGTGTCAGAATTAATTCTACTGGCTCCAGTTTGACCCACAGAGTTCTGATTTTTGTACTCATGTTTGCCATCAAGGATCTCCAAGATTGCTTTTTTGTGATGTTGGATCTAACCAGGATGTGGTCAAGATGTTTGGATCTCCACATGCTGTTAAGAAGCTATCCAGCAGATGAGTAGAATCTGTCTAACCAAGGAAAGAGGGAGTTTACTTATTAAGAGAAAAGTACTTATAAAAAGAATGTGCAAAGTCTTGCCTGTAATTGTCCAGAGAACACATACCAACATATATGAGTGAACTATGCTTTTTGGCTTGACATTGATGCACCCCAAGGCCTCTGTTCCAGCTCTTCGTGAACACTGCTTAGAGCTGAAGTCTGGTAGCTTATGGTCAGCTCTGTAAAAGTGTACCTAAGTGTTATCCTAGCTATTGACTGCTGGCCAATGTGACGTGCTGATGACGCTGCTGAAGTTTTTGTGTTATTTGAAGTGTTTCTTCCATGTTAGAGAATGATTTCAAAATTACTCCTGAACTTAGTTGAAATCTGATCAAAGCCATTGCAATATCTGGCCATATTTATGCACCTTCTGCCTATGAATTTAATCTTTCTGATGGTGTTTGTGTTGTCAGGAAGGCTTCATGTGCTTGTATAAGAGTCGGATATGACTTCTGGCCTTATCCTGGGTTTTCAGCTAGGACTGGGACAAAGGTCTGTATTGACCATAAAAATCCCTTATGATGGGATTTATTTCCTTCAAAAAAATGTCTAGTTTCTGGGATGTTGCTTTGTCTGCTCAGAATAGTGTATGTAACAGGTTTAGGCTTGTTTTCACCTTGCAGACACTCGCCTCCAAAGGACTGGTATAGAAACCTGCTTTAGTTTGTGCTTCAGCTCTTTGGAATATGGCAATAATCTCCACATTGGGCAGCAGTTCAAATGGACTTCAGACTGCCTGTGTGCTCCAGAATTGAACGCGTAGTGCCTCCAGTAGTGATGAGAGCACTGGGCTTTATTTATAGCCTCTGCTGGAAACCTTCAGTTCTAGATGTGGCAGAGTTGGCCCTCTTATCAAACATGCCATTGCTATGGGCTGTATTTCTCTAATTGCTTTTCGTGTATTTTTTAAGGTTGGCCTAAAGGTGAAGGAGCACTGTGCATGTGATATACAGTGAAAATACAGAGAAGCTACTTGCCCTTCCACGTGCATCTGTGCACATACGTGGACTTCTTTTTTTGGCATGGTGTTCCTCTCTTATTCTGCTGTCTCTCCTCTTACTTTGATAGTCTTTTGCATTTGTGCTTCAGTAGTTGGAAGGAAATTAAGAAATAAAACAGTGTTTGCATGCTGACTAGGTGGTACTTGTGTAAAGATCTCTGATGTTTTTGAAGAACTTTCCATCGGCAATTGAATGTGCATACAGACAAAACATTGTGAAGTTACTGTAGGTCTGGAAGAGATGACAACTCTTGGTCCTCTGCAGTTCGTCTGGCTCTGTGCTATAGGGAGGGAAAGTTAATGAAGCCTGCCTCACATTAAAATAAGAAGTTATTTACAGCATTGATTTACATGCCTTATACTTTAGAAAGCTAAATTCCTGTCCTTCATTAGAAATAACTGGGTTGGAGAAATGCCAACTATTATGAATTTGTTGGGAGCACCACCATTATTTTGATTTCACTTTTTAGAAGCTTTTATGAAAAAGGAACAAGCTTCCGAAGATAAACAGTTATGTTTGCCTGCACAAATTCCTCATACTTCAGGAGATAAAAATGGACTTAGTTGTAAGATTATTCCTCGGTGACTCTAGGACTTTGTCGCTGTAGAGCCAGGAACGGAGAGATGTAGCAACACACAAACCCAGCAAAAGAATGAATGAATTATTTATTAATTTTACAATCATTTTTATACAGTCTAGTTCCATAAAGTGATTGGACAGTGTTCACACTCCTCCTAGGGTGATTGGTTTACGTTCTGTCACATCCACGGTAAAACATTTCTCAGTGTACCATAAACAGAACTTAGCAAAACACCAGATGTGAATATCATTTGCATAAACGATCTTACTGTTTTCATATCCTGCGTGAGAAAGGAAAGGTTCTCAAAGAACTAATGCAAGAATCTGGAAAATTCATCTGCTAGCAGCATTTTGGTATCCATGGGACTTCTCCAACAAATACTTCTTTTTCTTATGTTTAATATTAGCAGGATTTAGTTTTATGTTTCTGCGTTCTTTGTGGTTCTTGTTGCCTTTCTTCATATAATTACCAAGTTAGAGTGACCAAATATCGAAAAAAAACCAAAAAAGACAATCCACTCCAACAAAAGAAGCCCCACAACATCATAGCAATGGGTTTTTCTGTAATTCCTTAATTGTTAGACTGTGCTCAAAGGTTTATGGCCTTACCTGATTCCAGTCTAAGTGACTTTTCAAGTTTAGGTGACTTTCAGTGTTTGGAAGTGAGGGTCACAGAATGAAAACAGTTCGCATTTCTGTTGTAGCTATAGTCTATGCAAATACTGAGTATCATGTTCCTCCCACTGTGATAGTCCATAACCATATCAGACAAAAAAGTTAAATGATTATCAAAATATTACAATGACTGTGCAGAACAATGGAATTATTTTCCTGCAGGATTTTTATAGCTTTCATTAGATGTGTGTTTCAGTTCAGATTTTGTATTGTTGGCTGGTGTGGAGGACAGAAAGCTTTAGAAATTAAAGTGTTTGTGCATCAGTCATACGCAACTTAATTCAGTTGGGAATATTGCTTGTGCTAAACCTCCCCAGAGGAAAAAAGGGCTGGATATTGCAGGAAATGCTTTTGTGATCAAGTAGGTAGTTAGGGCTTTAGTGATTAAGTGGTTGGTAGGTAAGTAAAAGCTTCTTGTTTGATTGATTTTGAGACTACAGTCTTGCAATTAAATATATTATTAACCCAGAAAATACCATAGTAAGATATTGGCCTCACACTGTGCAATACTGTTTTCTTTTCTTCTAGGACTTCATGTTTTTCCCACATTTGTAATATATGAACTCACAGTCTTGCTATTCCTTACATTGTCTGTCGTCATAATGAAGGTATTTTCTTTTATGCTTTTAAAAAATATTTTAATCTTCAATAATCTAAGTAATCTTTGTGCTGCATGGCCTAAAGAAAATTCTATGCAAGAACTGAACATCTGATATAACGGAGAATACTACTGTAAATCTGTATTTACAGGAGGAGGAATCAGTTACTGATTAGAATACAGTTGATACAATATTCTTCAGGTATTTAAAAAGAAAATTATTTAATGTTAAAAGTAAGTTACACATGGCAAAGCATCTATTTCTCTAGCTTGGGATTTGTGACAGTTATCAAGTGTTTTTATTATAGTAAAGAAGATGCTACTTTTTACTGTGCAATATACATTTGTCTCTTTTGACATTAATGCAGGAGACACACTGGGAAGTCCATTATTTTATGTTATGTCCAAAATTATTGTATTTGACGCTATATATCTTACATAGATAGTACTGTTTTACTTATTGCACTTCTTTTATTTAAACAAACAAAACAAGCCCACAATAACTCAAAAAAACTTGTTTTAAAAGTTTGTCTTGGCAGTGCTTGTTCTTTCTTTGATTCTTCCAAAGACCAGCCAATATATCAAGTGGATTGTCTCAGCAGGACTAGCCCAAGTCAGTGAATTCTCTTTTGTTCTGGGAAGTAGAGCACGCAGAGCAGGGATCATATCTCGGGAGGTAAGCTGTTCTGTGGTTATTAACTTCATTTTTTGCACTTGAATAACTTACACTGTAATACAAAATCCCAGTATTTGAAATACTGAAGCACTCCCAATTTTGTGGCACCTCTCAACTGTAAAAAAGTAGAATCAACCCATACAAATGGATACTTGTATGTCCTTGATAGGGTTCTTAGTGCTGGTTTTTACTTGTTTCATATTGTACTTTAATATTTTAAATAGCTTAGTTATAAATGCTTTACCTTAACTTCTCTCACTTAAAACTTAATTGTGTGAACAGCGAGTTGCAGATAGCACCCAAGTGACAAAGACTGAGAAGCCTTTGCTTTCAAAATCTTGTTACAGCTATTGAAAGAGTTATAGGAGTATACAATACAGAGAGAATATAGGATTTGAAGAAGGAAATACCAGCAAATAAGAACTAGAGAGCAGATATTGTGAAAATTAACATTTAAACAAGCAAATAAACTTGTAATCACTTTAACCTGTAAAGCTGCTTCATTTTAAATCCTCCACAGAAGAAACAACCAATGTTTTCGGTAGTCACGAAAAAAGTCCCTCAGGAAAGAAGCCTTAGACTTAGTTTTATACTGAAGCTGTGAGAATGTTACTTTTTTTTCTTTAAGATGAAGTCTGATTTATGAAACTAAGTGAATTATGGCTATGGAAGTACAACAACTGACCTCAGTTTCTCCTACTAGCTGCTTTGTCCTCTGTGCTTCTGCTCACAAAAAATGCTCTCCTGGTGCTCCGAGGTTTTCATTATATGAACAAGTGGACTGCATAGTGTTGGAACCAATTCCAAATAAAGCACATGTGAAAAACTTACACAATGCTGTTCACCTGTAGGTAGAGGTGATTCACTTTCATGTTCACTCCTTCATATAATTAAGAGTTACAAATATTGCATGTTTGCATAGAGTTTCAAGATATCTGTATGTGATCACAGAACCAGTTTAGGGGCCCACCCACTGAGCTTGAAGGCTTTTAGGCTTTCATTTTTTTCTGCTCTTTCATGATTATCTACTGTATAGGTTTGTATAGCTGTGAAATTTCCTAAACTCATTCTTTTGCTTGAGACCTCAAAACTGCTTCCTGCTACTGTTTTCTAAGACTTATTCAGACTTATGTAGTTAGGATCTTTTTTTGTACATCTAGAAGATGTACAGTATGACTAGAAGGGATTTTTGTTTGCTTTTTTCTGTTGATAAGTGAACTAGCAGTGAACTTTGCCATTATATCATTAAACCAGAATAGTTTTGAGTGGTGGTGGTGGGGTTTTTTTTATTTGTTTGATTGGTTGGGGGTCTTTTTGGTTTGGTTTGTTTGTTTGGAGGTTTTTGTTCTGTTTTTTAAATAAAGTGATAATTGGCCTTTGACTTTTTAACAAATACTGAATTTTCAAAATTGGTCACTTAACTGTACATATAAAAAATTGTTTTTCTATAAGCTCATAGTGGTGTTTTTGCAATTGTATCTTCACACCAGGTAAACAGGTAATTAGATGATTTGAGCATGCACTTGTTTGCTTTTGTAGCAATATGCAAAGTTGCTTAGGAAGACAGGTGAAGTCTCTTGAAAATACTTTCTAGAAGAGTTTAATCTCCCCAAACTTCTAGTCACTTCTTTGTGCAACCATGTAACCAAGACAAGTAATGGCTTTTATTTGCCTTTTACAGGTCTATCTTCTTATTCTGAGTGTGACTACTCTAAGCCTTTTACTTGCCCCTGCCCTGTGGAGAGCTGCAATTATGAAATGTGTTCCGAGACCTGAAAGACGCTCAAGTACTTGATCAAGATTTGCACAAATAGAAGAATATGTCCTCTTGCAAGGAAAACATCTTCATTGCTCATTGTATTTCTATGCACTCAGAAAACAAGACCTATTGAGTAGTCAGTCCTCTTAACAAGCACTTGGTTATAAGCCTTATACTGACCTTAAAACAAAACAAAATTCAATACTAAAAAGTAATTGTGTCATTTGAATTGCACACCTTTTACAAAACTTACTTTAACTCTGACAGATTGGAATCTGCTAGAATATTTGTTTCTGATCCAATCTGTTATTCAGAGCATAAATTATTTTTTTAAAATATAGCATCATGCAAACGATGTTGATTATTTTTTTGCCTGAATGTGCCTTTTAATTTTCATCCTGTTAATGCTGGTTCATCACCAGGTTTTGTTCAAAAAGGAAAAAAAGATATATATATTATGGTGCCTATGGTATCTTCTTTCACTAAATGACTTGAGTCATTTTCATGTTTAGGATTTTAATATAGCAGTATAAAATTAATTACAAACCAGCTTTCTATGGTGAGTAAAAGAGTGGTCTTCTACACAAAGAAAAGGTTTAACTGTTTAACATCAGTTCCAAGCAGTTACTTAAATATTCCAAATCATGCAGCCAGTACTGCATGATATTTTGTTCCAAATTGCAGCATATAATGTATTTTCTTATAGTGGTATATTTTGTGTTAGCTCTTGTATTTATTTACATATTTGACTAAAAATTGACAGTAAGAAAGGGCATAACTTATGTTTGCAGACTGACAGTCGTTACCCGTTCTTGTTGCTAACTGCTGCTACAATAATGGTTTACAGGGGTGTTTTCTTTTCTTTTAAATCAAAAAGAAATGTAGTAAACTGGGAAGTGTAATTTCAATTAGATGTGAAAAATAGCACTTCTGTAACCTTGGAGGTTGGATCTTAGTTTACACTATTCTAGATTTGAAATTATTTTAAGTAAATTAATTTGCAGAAAACTAGAAACAGCAGGCTGGATGTGTATTTGCAACTCCATGACCTTTTAAGTTACATTTACATTGAATAAATTGTTAGTCTTTTTAAAATACCGTGATACTTTAGAAAACAGTGTTTTGAATGTGATCTTAAATGTGTTTTTTCTTTAAAACATTGTATGTAGTGAGATAGGTCTTGTAAAAGCCCATTCTTTAAGTGTCATAGAGAAAGCTTACTCCTAGGCTATAGTCTACTCTGTGACAAAGCATTTAAGAATAGTCTTGAGGTTTATCTGCTAAAACCAATACTATTTAAGATACATTAACACTTCAGGTCAGTATTGCAGTGTTATCTGAAATAACATTGATACCCACAAAATGGTTAGAAAAATGCATGTTACGAGGTTTAAATTGACAATTAAAATGAAAATTGTCCTCCAAGTAGCAAAACAAAGCTGTGGATGGATTTTTGTGCTCTATACCCTTTGCCCTGTAGCAGCCTCAGTTTCTTCTGTGTTTTCTCTGACATGTGCTGGGCTTGTCCAAATGAATCTTGGATTAGTCTGGAGCATGTATGTATTGGTGGGACAGGGTAGAGATCATCATATTTGAGTTCTTGCTCACTGGATTTGGGGCTTTCCCTCTAGGCGCTAATGCTTCATAAAGATTGGAGGAATGTATGGTAATTCCACCTCCCCTCAAATGGTTTCAAAAGTTGTCACAAAACAGACAAATGCAGAGCAAAAACTGCCCTATAGATAAAAAAATTTTTTATAAAATGAGTCCATAACAGAAAGGAAACTCAAAACTTGTTTTCAAAAAAACAAAAATTTGCTGGTGAATTTCAATGTTTTTATTCAAAATAGAGGAGCAGTTCAAGTTTTATGGTTCCGTTTAACAATCTCCTATCTCAGACCTTTTACTCTTTTCCAGATGCCTGACTGAAATAATTTGTTTCTTAACTGTTTTAAGGAGAGAAATCTTACTCTATCCACTGGCCTAGCTCATAGTTTCTGCATGAAATACAGGCATCTCTCCTGAATGCTTCATTTTGGCTTTGAAAGATGCTTATTTCACATGTAGTTTGCCACCTGTTTCAAGGGGAAAAAAGGTATGACAGGTCATGGTAGAGACCTCTGTCTGGTTTCCATTATGTCACTTAGTTAGCCCTTGAAGCAATTATATGATGTATTACACCTGTAATGAGTAAACCTTTTATCTAAATAAATTGCTGTGGGTAGTTGTAGTTCTCTAGAAAACTCCAGTTAGGAGACTAAGAAATACTGATGGCTTGTGTCTCTTAAAAGAAAGAAAATATTTTCCTGATTATCTTTTAAAAGATTTGGGTGAAAAGCTCTTTTGGTACCGTGTTCGAAAAAAGAAAGTGAACATATAGATACCTTACTGTTTGCCTCATCTCTCTGTTCTCTCTCAAATAAACTTGTGTCTTGGTTTAGGAATCGTATTCCCCAGTTCAGTGCTCTACCAAAACCATGCTGTCAGTTGTTTCCCCTCTCCTCCCAGCTGGAAGCACAAAAGGCAAAGATTGTGGGTTGAGATAAAGCACCATTTACTGGAAACAGCAATGAGATAAGAAAACAAACAGTAACAGAAACAATATTAATAACAAAAGTGTACAAAGAGGACCCCCAGACAATAAGAGTTCCCCACCACACAGGAAGAGGCCACCTTTCTTTCTGGAAGTGAGAGAGGGAGCCTCCTTTTCCTGCCTCTGGCAGTGACATAAGATGGTATAGAATAACGAGGTACACATGCCCACACCACTCCAGGTTCCACCCCCTCATGGCTACTGTGAAAAAAGCTCTGTCTTGGCCAAAATCAGGCCAACTTGGCCAGGCTTTAGGAGAACCGGGAGAAGAGAAATAGCTTCATGTGAGTACCAATGTTCTGTGCCTCTTTGTTGACGGAGACTTGCATTGCCTGGTTCAATATTAGATGTAAATGCAAATTAGTAATCTTAATGGGCATATGGTAACTTTGGTTACAATCAGATATTTGAGATTGCCTCACAGAAATCTGGAAGTATATTGAGATACTGTAAATGTTTCCTGAAATGCAAATAATGGCTCCATGCATAATTCCACGTCCAAACGGGGTAGAGTCTCACGATCTGATTTTAGGATAGAAACAACAGACCTTATTCCTGAATGATCACTCATTCCTGTAAGGAAAATGGGGAGAATATTGCATAACCAGCCCACTTAGATATAATTGCAGCTTTTTGGAAACCTTATGCTTGTACTGTGGAATATTCTCTTTCTGTGTCAAGCAGATAAAATTAAAACAGAGTCCCAGAAGTTCTAAAAGGAAAATCTACTGTTTGGTTGAAGGTTTCTTGAAGAACAAAAGGTCTTTTCTGGAAATTCTTGTTCCAGCTTGTTGGACAGTGGTTTTGTCTCATTCGTTAACTAATGATCAGCATCATTTGAATACAGAAAAGCTGATACAGAACAGAAACCTCATTAAGTGATGAGAGGATATTCCTGTGGTCAAGCTGAGCTTAAGGGAGTGAAAAAGAAGGTCTGCTCTGTGCTTGACTTGCAACTCGTTCAGCTAACCTATTTTAGGGTTGAGATTCGGGGGGTTTTGGGGGGCAGGGGGGGCCGTTTGGTTGATTTATTTTGTACGTGGATTTAACTGCACTTGTTTTGCATGACTTTCTGAAAATTTGAGTTCTTGCATGTTACCCCTCAATTGCTTCCCTTGATCGTTCTGTGAAGATAAAGGAACCAAAGTAGTTTAAAAGCTGGTAGTGTGGGCTGTACTTATCCTTTGTGAGCCATTTCCTTGGCCCTGGGGTCAGATTAGTGTATATGGACCCACAACCACCCTACTTGTGGTTTATCCCATATAGAGCAGGTGACTTCAGTTTGTCGGTAGGAAGGTATTTGTGGGAGCTGTGAGGTGGTTTCCTGAAACTCTGACTGATGTAGGTCTAGGATGGCTCAAGAATATGGTGGTGGTGGACTAAGTCCATGGGGCTACGTAGCCTTTTAAAACCTGTAGGAATATGTACTTCCTATAATTCTCAAATATGAGGAAAAGAATCCTCACAATGCCTTGTACTTCACTTGTTCTACAATTGGACATCCTCAGCTCTGCAGACAGATGTAGGGGTGCCTGGTATGACAGAACAGTGCTGTATGGTGATGCGTGATGGAGGGGGTGAGAAATCTAGTGTGGTCTTGCCTGTTGGAACAAACCCAGGAATAGTCTAACCACAAAAGCACTCCTGGTGTTTGTTTAGGGAAGGAATCCATAGTTCTGCTCTGTAACCAGTCCTGGCAGTGTTCCAGCATGTGGGCAGTGCCAAAGGTGGAGGAAATGGGATCCCTGAATGACAAGAGGCAAGCTACACTAACAGCGTTACTATTTTGTGGGAAATGCAATAGCTTGTAAGGAGCAGCGAAGTATCAGACATCCACTCTTGATGACCTGACAACGAGGGAGTCAACACAGTGAAGGGAGAAGGAAGAACAGTGAGGTGTCCTAAGGGCTCGAAGATGTGTAGCCCACTCAGCCCCTAGATGCAGAAGGGAAAGGCATGCCTCTACCACCTTCACTGGGTAGCCCGGGAGATTTGCTCCTTGGGTTCTCCCACTGCCTCTGTTGAGTAATTACCACTGCTGGGTTGGACTTACTGACACTTAAAGACAGTGGGACTAGAAAAACCTCCTGCTTGTTGGAGACAACAAACTGGATAATGGTGTGACAAGAGAGACTTAGGGATAAGTGATCCTGCCTTGTGGGACAAGACCTAGATCAGGAAGTAGCAAAATTTTCGAAGTTATGGTACCAAGCTTTATTTTTTATTTCCTAAAATAGAGTAGAAATTTGAGAATTGGGACATGGTACCTCCCGACGAGGCCAGATGCTGACAAGGTGGTCAGCTGGCATGAGGTCTGTAATTAACTCTTGAGCTTGCACGTGTCACAGTGGTCACATTGTTCAGATTGCATGGCTCCCAGTTCATGTGCATGTCCTCTGGTATCTGTTGTAGCTTTCTGCCTATAGACTAGATGACCTCTTGAGACAATTTCCTCATGTCTATCTTCCAGTCCTGCCGCAGTGATGCTGTTTAAAATTATGATCTGTTCTGCTTGTCGAGCACCTTTAAAAGGAGGTGGCAGTCCTCAGAAAACAGTTGTGAAGTGGAATAGTCTTCCACTACTACAAACACAAATGAAATCCTAAAGCTCCAAAATACCTGAAAAAGGTGTGCTCAGCGATTAGAGAAGTGTTGAAAGTTTTTTCACTGGTACAAATACTTCAAATTAGTTGTGAACAACACTCGGCTAAAGAAAAAAAGAAACCACTACCCAAGAGTGGGCGTGTTTGGGCAGTTAGTATGTATCAAAATAAATTCTAGCAGACTAGGACACTCCTTCTTGTTTGTGCTTGTTCAGTTGACTCGCAAGTTTTTTTCCTGCAAGAATTAATGTAAAACTAAAGAGCGGGAGGTGGGTGGGTAGGGACGTGAGATACATAGGCAGTTTGAACCCTCAGGCACGGTATATATGACCTGGAGGGTGGAGAGCAGCACTATCAACTAGAGATGTCTTTCAGAAAGTACTTTTTTCTGCAGCTGGCCTATGGTGTTTCATGGGTTTTATGTGTGAAAGTTTTTGCTGCTTTCTGAAAAGTTACAAACGCTTTTTTATTCTCATCTTCTTTCTTCGATGTCCACTGCTGTCAAGCTTAATCAAGAGGAATGAAGAAATGGGGTAATAACCGTAGAGCAGCAAGTGGGGGGGGGGGG